>JAPYYV010003074.1:0-46576 GCA_030522625.1 Copidosoma aretas
GGGGGGGGGGGGGGGGGGCTAAAAAGGGAATATAGAGGAGAAGAAGAAGGCGACACGACGCACCCTGACAAAGCGAGGAGCGAGCGAGGGACGAAGGAAGCTCGGATTTCGCATGGGAATGCGCTTCTCCCTCGCGTCTCGCGATTTTGCTTTGCGCGAGTGTAGAACGAGAGCACCGAGACGCATCACTGATTTTCTCCTCCTTTTCCGAGTGATCCGAGTGATCCCCGACTCTTCTTTTCTTTGCATTCGTCTATTGCCCTGCCTGCACCGTCCGCTCTCGCCGTGGAGACGAGTGAGATTTTTCTTGACGAATATCTGAGTGGAGATCGCGACTCTCTGGTGCGAGGAAGAGACGTTCCGGCCCCATATGCAAAGCGGAAAATTTTGCCTTTCAACTCGCGATACTTTGTTTCTCACGGCATTTCATCCTCATTTTTTCGCACTCTTGGATGACAAGAACCAACAGTTTACCAATACCGTCCCGCGTAAAAATACGCAAGCTTGGGACAAGTTGAGCCAAGGTTACTGTTGGCCCAAATTGTGCCAAGCTTGGCATTTATTGACCATTTATCCGGCGGACCTTTGGCAAACCCTTGTCAAAACTTTGCCCATGCTTGCCATGAAAATTGCCAAGCATGCATTTTTACTTATTTTTTCGGCAAATCCTTGGCAAAAGCTTGCTGAAGCTTGGCCATGAAAATCAATGTAATTGCGTTTTATTAACGCATGCATAACAAATATCGCCAAAATTTACAATTCGATTCAAATATAGGTTACAAAATTTGTGAAACACGTTTTAGAAAATCAACAAAATCACAGATATGATAAAGTTCACATCCAAAAGTAGAGGTGTTATTAAAAAACTGATGCACACACAAGCACAATACTAGTAACACAAAAGAATCTTGATATTATCATCTAAGTATCTTCACCATCCATACTATAGCTTACAGCTTTTTTTCAGCTATTATTGAAAACGTAAGAGATCCATAGCCATAGCATTGAACGAGAGGTTGCGTTCTGTGAAAAAAGGACACAAAGATTTGTTCTTCGTAAACACGATTTAAAATATTCTTTGGAGAACTGCAAAAAGGGTTCAACTTATCTGATTATCTAGTCAATTAAACTTTTCTCTCAAACTTTTTCCCTTAACATTATTTATCAACAAAAAATTAAACGACGGAAGCGAAAAACTTTTCAATTCGTTCGACGATTCTTGTAGTTTTAGTGTATATATATATATATATACTGATTCTCGATCCCTTAAGTTTATTATAAGCAATGATATGGTTGCTATTGTTACTATTATAATTATTATGAGATTATTACACACCAGAGGTAGTGTGAAGCAAAACAAGTTTCAGCATGCACGTGCAGTGTAGCCCCTCGAGACAAAGATCAGTCCGAGTGTTTTTTCACCGTCACACTAAGTGTGTGTGCGATTTTGTACTTTTTCCTTGCGAAGAAAAAGCCAAGGGTAATATCCGTAAAGCTACATTTTTCTATTCATTTTCATATTTATATGTATGTAAGATTACACGACAGTTTCAAAAAGTTCACCACACATAGCAAGCTCATGTTCAGCGGTCGTCGGTTTTTATATTAAATAAATTTAAATTCTTTTCCTCCAAGGATTAATAATAAGAGCCCATCATACGCTGACCATCTCCATCGAATAATACATCCCACGGATTTATTGATCGGAATGGATCTCTATTACCTGGACAAAGAATCAATTCTCAAACTCGGCCAATACAATGTCCCTCGTATATATTACAGATATTTTGATAAGCCTTGCTTCGACCGGTGCAGTTGCTCCATTGTATTTGCACGAGTACTTGATTGACAATTTTTTTCACTCTACAGATGCTCTTGTTGCAGTGCTTGGCTGGCCCGACGGCGACGTTTTAATCGGATTTTTTTCTTCCACGTTACCGGACGTCCATTTCTGTGACAGAGTGCGGTCAATTCGATCTCCATGCAAAGCTGCTGGCAAGCGTGATATCGAAATATCGGAATTCAATTGACAAGCCGAACTTCTGTTGTTGTTGTTGTTTTTGTTGTTGCAGTCGCTGCTACGATTTAGGTATCACACGTTTAGGTAGTTTTTGTGGTTTTTTTTTTTATACCCAATAAAACATGATGATGGAGTAACTCTTTTTTTCGGTATTATTTCGGTTACATTATTTTAGATATTACTCTCCGTAGTCCGTACTCATCATTCGTACGTATAGAGTATATTTAATTTTGTCGTATGTATAAATTGAGTTTATTCTGCGCTATTATTATCATTGACTGCAATAGTATGGCCAAGCATTTGTATGAATAAAGTGATGTCCACTGTCTTACTATTTAATAATTGCGATGGATGCTGCACACCATTCAGGCTCGAAGTAGTTGGGGATAGGGCTAAGGGCTTATATTATATAATTAGTGAGTAGTTATGAAACGAATGTTACTCAACCAGAATACAATAAAATAGTAACATAACAAAACTAATCTACATGCATGTTCTCAAATTTGTTGTATCTTCTTTATACCATTATTGCGGCTTCTACCGATCGCAGTTATATATCAAGTAAAAAATTTTAATTTTATTTTCACTATTTTTCTTATGTTTGCTTTGTTTATTTGAAATGGTGAACTTGACTGTAATCGTATTTTCCTTTTAGTTAAGCGAACACTACTTGTTTCAGCGAAAGTACTTTTATTAAATTCCAAAATACATAAACATGATTACCTTCAATAGTTTTGCATAAATTTGGCCTGAGAATATAAATTATTCATCAAATGAAAATTCCGTATTAAAGAGCCTAAACTAAAGAAATTATTGTGGATTTACATGATTTAATGATGGCAATTTAAATAAAGAAACAATAATTGAGGCAATCATTAAAATGAATTACTGAATAAATAATATAAGGAACGGACGGTAAGTCGTAGGTATTGCTCTTAGTAAGGAGATGCAAAACGCGAGTTCGAATTAATGCTGATACTCTTCGTCTGAGAATCCTAATCGGTGTGACTCTTACAGTGACGTATACTCGAGTCAAAGCGAATTAAAGATTGTATTGCTATTGTCTAAACTGTGCTGGTGTTCGCTACTTAACCCCACGTGAGCAGTGTGACATGTACTATTCGCAATGATTTATCATGGTGTTGTATAGATAAGTAAATGGAATTCATCAGACTGCGCCGAATTCAATAAAATTGAGTAAATCAATGCGACGTAATTATACTGCTTGAATAGACATACATATGTCGTCAGTGTGAACTATCGTAAGCAAATAGGGGATGAACATGCAAATACATATTATATAGTCCGCCAAAAGGTCAATTAGCTACAAAACTGAACCGATAAGAGAGGGCACCACCACCACCAGCACCATCAGTTCAGCCAATCAGTGCCCACTGAGATGTTCTACGTATACAGCTATCATGGAACTACAAGCATGATAAGTACACCAATGTTTTCCAGAGTATGTATATATATACCTCAGCTGGCTCTATACATTCCTCCTATAACTTGTCCATCCCCCTATGGCTTGTACCATGGCTTACTAGAGAGAGAGAGAGAGAGAGAGAGGGTAGGTCGGTTCGTTGTGCCCGGGCTAGCTGAGCTTCGAAAGCCAAATATTGCACTTTAATTTACCTAACCCTCACCCGCGTCTAGTGCTATCCCATCATCATGGCGGTACCATCATAATATACGCGATATACATATACCCTCGACTATTCTCCCGAGCAGCGCATGGATGATGATAATAATGTATTAATATTGTCCAGCTCGTGACCCTGCATGCGACCGAGCCCAAATCGGAACGTGCGCACAATCAACATATTATAATACAAGCACGCAGTGCACACGCGTATATACTTACAGATGCACCTGTACATATTTATAATATCCATAAATAATAATAATAATATCAATGTTATGCGGACGCGATAGAGTCGCAAGGAAGCATACAAATATATTAAATATTTGATATATATATGAGGATGATCGGCACAGGAATCGTCCATCCAGGATAGGATGTATTATCCGCAGCGTAACTGTGCCCCTATAAATACCCACAACAACCGGGGTACAATTTTCATGGTTACTGGGTGTACGTATCTATGTATACAAGTATACTCGAGAGTTGTTATAATAAGCGCGAGCAGTAGCGGTACAGCAACAGCTAGTAACTCGCCTGGCCCCGCCTCGGCTCGAAACAAAAACGAACAAGGAGACGGGTGACCGTCCGCGAGGCAAAGCTAGGAGGAGGGGGGGGGGGGGGGGGGAAAAGTGAGCGCGGGGGGCAGGGCGCGGTGTGCGGAGGTCGGGCGCGGCGGGCGGCGCCCGGGAGGGCGGGGGGGGGGGGGGGGGGGGTAGAAAATTGAGCTCGGGGAGCAGAGCCATGTGTGCAGAGGTAGTGCGCGTAGAGCAGCACCCGGGAGAGAGAAAACGCCACGGGGAGGCTGCTACTCCTGATGATAGACAGAGAGAAAACCGGTTCCTCCTCTCGCGACTTCGCGGTCCGTCCGTGCGTCCCTCTCTCCGGCGCACGCGCGCCTGAGGTCATCGTCCCCCCCCCCCCCCCCATCTGATACCCTGCCGATGCTCCCTGATGTTCTGTTCGCGCGTCGCGCGCCCGCAGCCATCACCACCGCCTGCATGACGCGGACACGCGCGCCGCTTCTCCGCGGTATACGTGTATATGCGGCTCATCTCTCCAAAGTATATACCTATAATATACGTATATCCACTTTGTACCCCTCTCCCCCTCTCTCTCTCTCTTCTCCTGCAGCTGCTTAATTCTGATACTCGGGATGCACCTGCGCCACTTGCCTGCTGCTGCTGCTGCTATACACTTGCTCCGTTACGTCCATGGCAGGCTGCAGCCTTTTCCTTCTTCTCCTCCCCCTCCTCTTCGCTCCCTTTCCTTGCTTCTTTTGGGCGTATACTACTACTATACTACTGCACCACTTGTATTATGCTGCTGTTTCTGCTTCTTCCTTCACCGTTTTGCTGCACCCTTTCGTTATAATACATCTGCATTATACGCGTGTGCATGGAGTTGGTTGTATATTATATAGGTACTAGGTAGTCCAACAACACTTGCACACATATTATATTGTGTTATATTATATCCCTGCAGCCCTCGCGCTGTTCGAGGTGTGTCAGTCCTCCTGATGCAGTGCGTGTGTACTGCGTGTACGTATCAATATGTATGTACATGAATGAGAGCTTTTCGTGCTATATATTGTCTACATTTGGTGAATTAATCCATTTTTCTAAAACAAAATATTCATCTTGTCCAAGTTCCACGCCATCAATGCTCGGTCAGATTATTTCAAATTCAACAAGTTTTTAAATTACGAAAGTTCATCAAAAATCCATTTTTTTCTTTATTTCTTTATATCCGGATGAACTTTATACCTCCGTGCAATAAAATTTTCATTTTTATGAATCAGTTTCTTTTTTTTCGTGTATAATTTGAACAATTGAGTTCTTTCACACTATTGGCCTAAAAGTGAAAGAATATTTATTATTTTTATCGAGTTTTTTTAACTCGATTTTCGTACACCAAACCCAAAAAGAAGATTAAGAATCAATAGTCAATATAATAAAATGTAATCGATACAACTTTAATCGTACATATTATACACGCCAAAGTTGAGTTTTTTTGCATAAATTCAGCCACGTGTTGTTTTATGCTACGAGTTTCATCGAAATATTACGTTTCTGATCCTAACATTGTTGGTCAATAGATCGATATTCACAACGATAAATTCGCCTGTTTTTGGGGCTTCAAAAAATTAATTACACCAGTCCAGTGCACGCACTGATTTTGCGATTGCTTGACTGCAACAAATATGCGATACCCTTTACGCTCTGATGCGGAAAACAATCTGAAAATGAATTCAACGGTGTGGAACGATCAATTTCTCGAATGTCATCATCGAGTCGGCTTCGAAATTACAATTAATTTTTACTCTTCATATATTACCTGGAATCCCGCGCGATCGTGAATCACGTGGCAGATTTTAAATTTGAAGCAACAGCCGAACGCACAGTGAAAGCCCGCGTTAAATTTGATACTCGCGTTATCTGAAATTTACGTGCACCATTAAAATGAATCATTTAAATATCTAGGCTAACAAAAAACGAGGGTCACACTTCAACAAGATGCTCATCGAAAAGCTGCGACAGAGAGAGATCTGATAAATTACTCAAGCGAGAGATTATATAATATTCGCTAAGCAAGTTTGTTGCTCGATTCTCAAGTTTATGAAATGCAGTATTGTCAAACTTTCTCACATTGCCTCTTCTGCTCTGTACTGTGAAATCGTGAGCTAGAGTTGCAAAACTCGTTAATTCATAGGGGCCTCGAAATCATCAGCCACGGGATATTATACCAAGACTCCCGCGGAGCCCTGTTCTCATCATCGCCATGGCAGTATTCGTCGAGGCTTCCTTTCTGTACTCAGATACATGCTCGCCTTTCAAGACTTTCTCCAGCTTATTATAATAAGTGATGAATATAGTTTGAAAAGCAAAAAACGGACATTTAAAGTTTAGCAAACAGCTCTTCTCCGACTATTAAAAAATAAATTGAACACAAAGGTAAAAAGCCCAATTATTCTAGTGACAATAATATATACGATTTTAGGGATGTAATTTGCTAGTATACACATAAAACATCAGCCGCATTACACACAAGTGAGTGCGTACCGCAAGAGTAAAACAACAGATTCTATACTAAATTCCCATTCGAAAGAAGCAGAACAGCTGAGGAAAGAGGGGAGAGGGGAAGAAAGCGCATCAATAAAATCGAACGGGAAGCAGCCGCGCGCGGCAACATTTTTTAATCAGAAAATAGACTCTTATTGGATCCCCAAGGCAATTTCGTGGCACACGCTCGCTGACGCCTTACATCGAGGCAGAATATCCTCCTACTCCTATACTTAAGTAATACACGCAGGTGTACGGGCGTAGACGACTCGAGCGAGAAACCATACGTTCAGATAAGCGGGTACGGGGGTATAGGTAGTATGATGTATACCACGGTATGTGTATATTGGGAGACGCGCGCTGCTGCTGGTGGGAAATACAAAATTGCCAACTTTGGGGGAACAGTGATGATAAACGTATCTAAGAGCCGAAGCCTATTACTTGTATAACTTCTTAAAGAGTTGGGCACGCATATATATACACGACCCGGAAAGATTTTTGAAAACAGACGCACTATTATTTTATTTCACTGTAACAATACCTCATATTGTATCATGTTGTATTACCTATATTACGTATGTCATGGTGCGGGAAATAAACAGTTTTTTCCTGCAGGACGACTATTGTTCGAGTTGCGATTGGGCAAAATGCAAGGAAATATGCATATAACAATACAGTCATTTGATAAAGAGCAGAGTTACAAAGTGGACGGTTTAGTTGGTTCGGACAGACGGGTGATGCGATTTTCTTCACCTGCTTCGGCGAAATCGGCCATAAAATTCGATACTCGTCCTTTATTTTATTTATTGATTTTTTTTATTTTACGATACATCAGAGCAAAGGTAAGCCTGCTTTTTGCTTTTTTCAAATGTATACTTTAGAATTTGCAAACTTCTCACTTGCAAGCCATTGATTTTGGAGAAAAATGATTAAAATGATTATTCCTTTGCTTGGCTTCGAAGAATTTTAAGCCAAATCTAACAATTTTATTAAAAGAGAAAGAAAAAGCTGGTGTTCTTAGTTTGAGCAGCTTATGTGCTCGAAAAACTGCACCTCTACATTGAGTGTAACATTTTTCTGGTACAAAACATCACAATTTTTTCTGTTCGATTATTAGTTATTTTGGGTTACTGAGAAAGTTCTACGTCTGAACATTTTAGCTCATGAATATAAGACTAACCATCCATTCCTCAAGTATGATGTATCATTTGAAATGTAAAGCAATAATATAATTATTGTTATTTATAGAAGTAAGTACAAGTGCATGCCACTCTGTTAATTGCTCTTTTTTCTACCATTTCTCTATTATTTCGGATCAGATGGTAGTTTAGTCTTCTCTGTATTGATTATGTTTACAGCTACGGAGAGGGGCTCGTATATAATTTTAGTTGTCTGGTATCCATACCTGTGTACAGGTGCACCTACTATGTATGTAATGACTGACTGTCAGGGCTATAGTCTGCTGGCTCATAATAATAATAATAATAATAATAATAATAATAATAATAACAATAATAACGATGATAATAATATCACACCTGAGACCTATTTGAAAATAAATAATTTAGTAGGGTTAACCGAGTCGGTTGGCTAACAACAGATGCGTTTGTTCGTATCTATATTCTAATACAGATCCGTCTAGTGAGCAGCTTGTTAGCTATTCCGAGAAGGTAACGCAAAGTTTTACGTTTTCTGTACAGATATATATATATATATATATATATATATATATATATTGTACGCTAAAAACTAGCGAGCATCGAGAAATGATCGACCCTCGTCGAGCGTAACACTTGCGCGCACCGACAGCTTGCGGATCAGGTTTTTCTCCTTTTTTCCAGCCTCTGTCTCCTGATGTACACTTTCTACCAACCCTGCTCGTCCCCGCTCGTTATTTTTTGCCAGAAAATTTCAACGTCGCACTCTCTGCTCCAGTTATAAGTACTCGTACGTTTTTCCATGCTGGTATATTGCCGGGCGTCGCACCTATTTGGAATTCGCGCGGGCCGATGAGTGCGTTTGCCGCGCTGTTATTAAAATACCTCGCGCTTCCATTAGAATCCCCCCCTCAGCCAATATCCGTATCACTCCATCGGTTTCCTCGGGAACAAAAAACATTCGATCCAGTTGGCGCGTGCGTGGCGGCAGAGTTGCTTCGTTAGGATGCCAGCTGGGTGCACGCACAAGCTCCTTGCAACTTCTCTCGTTGGAGGAGCTCTCCTATATAAATATAAGCATTTTCCGACCTGCAGCAGTCGTACGTTTACTCGCCCCGCACATTTGGAGATTTAAGGTCGATGTCCCAATAGTCGACCAGTTTGGTTCATTTTTCCTGCACAAATCTTTAAAATATCCATCAAATGTTATTCGCGTACTAAATAATCATTGTTTTAATACAAATCAACGACCGAATACATTGCATGGATTTTAAAAAAAGTTACGGCCTTAAATATCTGTGAGCGACTATTGGTACATTCCGTCTGCTTAAGTGATCGAGTATTGGTACATCGACCTACATGCGGACCTATAAATGAGTTGACATGCATATCATATCATGTGTTTACACGCACCACCCATTTATCATTACTATTCGCTGTGAGCAAGTCGATGGTGGGGGATTGGCGCCGGTTGTCACTTTAACACGTAGTTTAATAGAAAAGTCCCAAAATCACGTTGACCAACTATTTTACTGTTTAAACTAATTTTACTCTGTAAGATTTAACGTGCCAAGTCCCAAAAAACGAGGATGCCATCACACTTGCCCACAGCGAATACTTATGATTATAGTTTCAATTTTTATCATTGCTACTACATCATCATTATTATTATTATTATTATTATTATTATTATTATTATTCGTGATACCTTTTTATGTGTGTTACTATTCACACGAGACTTTTGTGATTGCCCGTATTGTACAACAATAAAACGGGGTGATAATAATTATATGTTACATGTTTGACATCAAATAGAAAAATTAAAAAAGTACCCTTACTTCTTGCCTCGAAACTCTACAAGGTTTTCCATGTCGCTGAACCGCAACGATCAGGGATGTACAAATTCATATTGAATCGGAACAACTATTTAAAATTACAATGCAATTATTACTATATTATTATTATTTTATTATTATTATTATTATTATTATTATTATTATTATTATATTTCAGTAAACTAGAGATTTTTATCCATAATAATATAACGTCCAGTATAAAAAACGGTTGCCAACAACATGCACTCGCCTCCTCGCCCGACCCGAGGCCCGACCTCTCCATGATTATATATTAGTGGTACTGTTTAAATATCTATTTGCGCATTTTCTACTGAAATGTATATGCAACTGTTCAGATATCCGTTGTTACCGCAGCTTTTCTACGTGTGCGTGACTGCATGCGCGTATTTGAGAGAGACAGGTGCACCTTTATGGGGAGCAAACAGAAAATAACCCGCGCACCCGTTCCCGCATCTGCTTGCAAAATCCTTGCGAATGCGAATGAGTTTTTAGCACAGCTGCGTATGTGAGTCTCTCTCTCTGTGTGTTTGCGTATTTATGTGTGTACCGTCTACTGCATCATATATAGGTACGGAGGAAACGGCCGATTTACAAGGGCCGAGTGAGGTATAGCACCGTAGCAGACGAGACTTACGAGACGCGTTAAGTGAGCTACTCAGCTCTCTGATTACCAGTATAAGTTATAGATATAAATGTGAAGGTGAGATAGTGAGTATGTTCTACATATTATAGTACATAACTCCAGACAGTCCAGACTCCTGCATCACGATATATTCACGATATCAGTTCTCCTTTTATCATATAGGAATAGAATGTCCCTATTATCGAGATTCTGAGTAAATATGATACAAATATTAAAGAGAGTCCAATGTACAAGTGAATACTTTTTTTTTACAGAATACGTTGTCGCATCAATAAATTTTAAGAAGAAAAAGTAACTTTTTTGTGTTGCTATCTTCATTAATTTGTACAATTATTATTCAAAACCTCGGTAATAGGGACAGCTGGGCTCGATAATATTACCGTCTTTTACCCCTACGCCTCTGCACGGTCCATATACAAGGCAGGAAAAACTATTGTAATATATTATATAGCTACCTACATCAACGGATAATGGAGATGATACACTGCACGGACGCGTGTGTGTGTGTACAATATGAGTGCGCAATTGCGTATCATCCGGCTGTAGTAACTATACATATATATAATCATGCTGATCGACGGGATGAATGAACGGCCGATGCGGGAGCTATATATAACGCTCGCGTGCACGTGGGCATTGATGCCGATTGATCGCGAATCGCGAGAGGCTGCGGCCGTGCCTCGACCTCGACGTGCTAAATGAGAGAGGGGAGTACTATACTTGTACTTTATGCTACAGCTCCTGCGTTCTATCGCTGCACCGGTATAAATTTATGTATATTTATTTGTATAATATGAGACGTTGTTGGTGTTATTGCTGCCTTATTACATGTAACGATTGACATCAATACATTGTGGGGAAAGAGTGTTTTATCATCGTCCACCTGCCGGGAAACAGTTTACCGACTTCAATCGCACTGCAGTCAGGCTCATACACTAGTCCAGCTAAAAATCGGAAAAATTCATTTTTGTGCTATACTGCTGAGTAAGTTATTTGATGTGCCTGTGTGTGTATCAAAATATTTTGCATTTTTTTAAGCTGAAAAATAACTTTTTTTTCTTTCTCGATGATCATTTTTTGAGATAATATGATGGAAGTTGTTAAAATTCTGTATATAATTAACTATTAATCTATTTGAATAAAGACAAAGAAGAAGATGCCAAGAAAACATGCCATATTTAAACAACTTCAATTTGATATACCTATCAACATGAAACAATATTTTTTATCTGAATGCTAAGTATAGATGCTAAGTATATATATAAGTACAGTATTAAAATTAATATCAAACACTGATGCATTTATGCAATATTGTAATCCTCATTATTAATTTTGGTGTTGTTCAAGGAATAAGGTAAAGTCACCTATTATCAGGCACTTTCAAAAGTACATCCTATTATGAGTCACCCATTGATATATAAAAATTAAAGCTTTAACTTGACAAAAAAAATTAGTTTAAGAATTAGCATAGTATTATCTTATAAAATCAATAAAAACATTGGGTATTTTCAAACACTATGGTGTTAGAAAAAAATTTTTTCTGTAAAATCCTGTCTTGTAATAGGTGCAATTCAAACATAACCTCTACTACGGGATGCTCTTATTATGAGACGAATTAAAATTGAGCGTATTTCTATTAAAAAGGATAAATGTATGTATATAAAGTGTGTAAATAGATTTAACTTCATGCAACGTAGTCGATACTTTCAAAATTAATTCGGTTCCGCTAGTACACATGAAAATAATACGGGTATCATAAATAGGTGCTGCCTCATGATAGGAGAACCATACCAATTTTGTAACTGTCTCATGATAGGAGCATGTCCATTCAGCCGTTATTTGTTTATAAATTTATTATTTAATGTCCAAATAAAATCCAAAAATCAAAATAATGTTCAGGAATATCTAGCGCTTCTAACGATACCTAAACTCGACAGCACTAAGTTTATGGTGAGAATAAATTAATTGTAAATGAAATGATTCCCCAAAAATGTCCCATAATAGGTGACTTTACCTTAAGACAGCTTATGATTGAATGTCAAAAGTTGAATGTTAAAGAAGAGAAAGCAGTTAAGCAATTGGGTGCTTTATCGCGGCTCATAATAGCGAGCGGAAAAACGTGGCAGCAACAATGTCATCATACTCTCAAAGATTTCAATTTTTAGTCAATTAAAGAAGCTAGCTGCTGAGCACGCGACGGAACAACTACCTCCTCTTCAACAAGTCATGTTAATTGTCTTTCCTGATTCGTGCGTACACTTGTGAAACGTTAATCTCTTTTTGTCTTTCTTCCCCCCCCCCCCCTCCCACACACACACACACACACACACACACAAGACATCCTTCTCCTTTGAAACTGTCGCGTGTTGCGGCAACCGAGAATCTTGAGAGCGAGACAAGGTTAACGACAGCTTGGCCTTGAGACCCACCTTCATTCTATCGTTCGAACAATTAGCGTACGTTTCTCGAAATTATTTCAGAGCTTTCGCCATTCACGAGTTTGTTGCTTGACGGAAAATAATAATCGTCAGAGCTGATGCTAAGATCATATAATGTGTGCTACTTATTCAAGATTAATTCTGCTTATTTCTTTCATTTTCAACGAGTAAATGTACTTTACTAGATTGCATAAAATGGTTATTTTCTCTTCAATTGTTTTTCTTTCTTTTTTTTTACCGATTCGTGTGAATTCAATAGAGTCTTGTTCGAGGTTCCAATTATCATCAAGCTTCAAGATTAATTTTCTATTTTTTTATCGGATACAAGAAATTTCTAAAGATTTGAAACAAAATTGACGCAAGGGAGCAAAAGGAGTCGTCTTGTTACATCTGTTTGTTTTTCATTTGAGCTGAATCTAACGTAACGAGATCATTAGGGAAGGAAAATTCGTCCATTTATCGACTGCTCCATTTCTTTTTTATTGCTCTCCTGGAGATTTCCAATTAACACGGGGAAAGTCTAGTTTTCGCTAAAGTTTCTAATTAAGAAACCCAACGATGAAGTATCGTCGGTATCGGCAACAAAAAGATAACCAATATTTTACCCAGAGCTTTTTTCTCAAGCAAACTCACTATATTTCCATTTTTCCATTATATCCTCTTGACCCATCACTCAACTCTCTCTCCTCTTCTTTTAACCTTCACGGGAATCTCTTTTCATACTCATCTCCACACCTACAGCATTTTTTAAAATTATTTAGAAACTGCTTTTATTGTTCATCAAAGTAATATTTCGTGAAAACAATTTAATTGCAAAAACAACAGAAAATTAAAAAATTTCCTTTCTGACTTATTATTGATACCATCTTTAACACTGATAATCAAACTAAATTAAAAGGGTAAATGAACTAAAAAAAACTAAATCTCAGCATTGAGGTAGTTGTATCTCGAAATTTTAAGGCTATCAAAAAAGTTATATTATTCAGTCAAATAACATGTAATCGTCGTAATTTGAATGAATGATACTATCACATACATGAGGTATATTGTAGATTTTTTTCATGTTTTTTCCTAATTTTTTTTTATCAATATATCGCGTGAATGAAAAATAACATTCATTGTAATGAAAAATATTAATTATCATATTTTAGTAAACAATAGCTAGTTTTTTGTCCACCTAAATAGCTATAAATTGATAATCTTCAATATCCTAAAAAAGGCATATTCATTGTTAAAAATGCATTGATTTATAAAAATATAAATAAATTTCATAAACAAATGCATTTAGAACAATGGTACGGCCTTTTTTAAAAAATCTAAAATTGTGAGTTTGTAGCTATTATGATGGAGAAAGAAACTAGCCGTTGTTTATTGAAACCGGTTAATGAATAATTTCTTTTCATTATGAAGAGTATTTATTTATTATTCACACGATATTTTGATAAATATACTAGGAAAAAATCTGGAAAAAATCTACCTTGTACCTTATGTATGTGACAGCATCATTCATTAAAATGTCGACCATTACATTTTATAAAACTGAGAATTATAACATTTTTAATAGCCTTCGAATTTTGAGATACAACTACCTTAATAAAATCAGCACATCAGGTTTCGTAGAAAGAAGAGCGCGCAGTAAGTCATTCGTAGAAACGTTAAAGTATTATGATTTCGTTATTATGCCTCGCACGAACTTATTACAAATGTATATTCATAATCATAAAAAGAGTCAGCAGCTCGTCAACTAGAGTGATAAAAAGTTTTTGTGTCGATATCATTTTCATTAGAATGATAATCACGCTACGAAAAATAAATATATGTAGACACTCGACTTTAAAACAAATATTTGGCTCTCGAAAAATATATAGCCAGGCAATGAGATAAGTAGACAGCACATTTTATACGTTTTTAGGTTAAAGATGCCTCAACCATCAGCTACAATCATAAAAATTTTAATTAAAAATAAGACTTTTACGTCTTAAAATAGGTAATTGACTTAATTGTACGTCTGGTGGAGACTTTTGTCTTCTTACCGATAAAATCCGTCGCCCAGTGCATCTGTCTTTCTTTAATTTCACGAGCTTGTTTTGTATTTTGGCATTTGAGTCATTACTTTATGAATATCAAAAAAGGCTCTATCGTGGAAAAGAACATAGTTTTATCATAGACCAGATACGAGCCATATTTTTTCATATTGCAGCACTGATATCATCTCGTTCTATTAATTTTGAAAAATGATATAAAATTTATGTAATAGGTAAAACATAAAAACTAATTAGTAGTAAAATTCTATCGCTCATATAACAGAAGAGTAGAGTTATAGATTTTTTATAAAATTTTTCAGACATCTTGGCGGCAACATATATTTTACATAGAGTTTATAAACGTGGTTTCTGATTATTTTTATAAGTTTCATCTAATTTCGCGACATTCCGTGAAGTAATGTAAAAAGAGTTAACAATTCTTAGATAATATTAGACTTGACAAAGAAATATCATAGCAGTTTAATAAAATGTAGCATAACTTGATATGACTCAAACTTGTTTAAAACAATGATAAACATCATTGATTGTTTTTATGTCGGATTCTCTAGAAGACGATGAAATAGATCCTCTATATTGATCCTTTAAAGTGAAATGCATGAGTAGAAAAGCGGCCAAACGAAAAACTAAAAATTAGTCTTATTTCATGTACGATTGTAGTTTTATCATTGTTCTTGTTTCCTGTATCTCTGACACCTCATTTGCTTTTTTTAGGAACTTAACTTAATTTAACTCCACATTTTAAGAACGATTATTGATTGATAATTTAACTCAACCCCAAGAGATCACTGGTTACTTCTTACTGAATTAAAAACTCGGAGGACGCTGTTGATTCTACTAACTTTTATAACTCCACATTTTGTTTGTCTGCTTCTCTTGTTTGAATTATTATAGGAGTCAAGGAAGAGCTAACTTTATTCAACCAAAAACCTTTACAACATAGATATGTATGAACACTGAAGATAATGTGGGCAGATGAATCTTTTGAAGAAGTTTAAAACCCGCTTACCCGCCGTTTCTTTTTCATCAATAACTTTCCTCTATAATTTGCGTTGGCTCTCCATTGCATGAAGTTTTCCAACATTGATATCCACTTGACATGGCAAGTACTGAAATTACTTCACTTATAATCCATACGCCCATACTCAGATCATCTAAAAAGAACAGGATTTTCATGAAAAACACGTTTCTGTTGTACAAAAAATGATGATTGTCATTGTTTTAAATATAATTAACTAATTAATTGCGTGAAAGTCAATCTCTCAATTAGGCACTACCCTGGAACCCAGCAGTTTTTTTTTTTTTTTTTTTTTTTTTTTTTTTTTTTTTTTTTTTGCAGTTTTTTTTTTTTTTTTTTTTTTTTTTTTCCAACAAATTAACAAGTCGATCAACGTTTGCTGCAGCGCAGGCACGTGTAGGCACTTATGAACGCTCTACGTGCTCTCGTCGTTTGAGAACGAGAATCAAAGTGGAATATCAAGCTCCAGACAAGGCACCTGCTAAGAGCTGTTGCTGCTGCTGACGCAAAAGGTTTCGTCCTATCGCACGAGCTAACTCTTGTGAGTTGGTCTTATACGCAAGTTAGCTGAACCGTATATATATATATACCCACACACATATATATATATATATATATATATATATATTCTTGGTGTATAGTTATAGTATAGGTGCAGTATATGTATAATAGGTAAGGGCGTGGCGATTGCAGCGAGTCGAAGCAACGGTGAACGCGTTCCTTATTAAGCCTATACATATATACATACATTTGTACCAAGCTGTGTACAAGTAAGTACTTATAAGTACTTCTCGTTCTCTCTCTCTCTCTCTCTCTCTCTCTCTCTACTATAATAGAGTAGGCCTATATATACCCTTACTTCAACTCCACCAAGTCGCTGCGGGCTGGCATGCGTTATCCTGCTAGTCCTGCTCCTTTCTATTTCTATATACTCTGTAAGTATATCTGTAATGTTATCCACAAATGCTTCTGATGAATGGAATGGGAGAGTGAGTGGGACTCCGCGAGCCCGTGTACAACATTATTAAGTATACCTACCTCTCTCCGCACGGAAATGAATATTTTTTCGCCCTGCCCTGGGAAAAGCCATTGAATTCGAATGATTTATTGTATTCAGTTAAAAACAGAGCAAAGTTTTTTTTTCGCCTTTGCCTTATCCTTTTCATGATGCATGTGCAGTGCACTGTGCGATAGTATTGTTATCGTTATCATGATTAATATTGTTACTGCTGTTACTGCTATGTCGTTGCCGTTAATATTGTCATTCTTATACAGCATTATGGGAACTTTAATTATAGTAACTTCATTATTATTTACTCCGGTGATGTTTACCTCGTGAAATTTTGACCAGGAAAGTTGCGCACCTCGTGTTACACACACTTGAATACTTATATTTTTAAACAGTCCCAATCTCAGAAATCGTGCCCGCCGTGCTACTCCAAACGCGAGGATCAGAGGCCAGCTATTTTCCAAAGTTACATTCTTACGTCACTTGCTCTGTGTGTTATGCACATGGGGTATCTCATTGGAGCATAGAATAAAAATTATTACACCGAACTTGCTTAGTTAGCTATATAGACTTATACAGTGATGCAGAGGAGAGTGACGAGACAAGTCAGGTGAAACCGTCGAGGTGCGAGAGCGCGCGCTCGTCCTCTCGAATGATTTTCCCGATAGGACAAATATACATTGCATCCGGTCTCTGAACGGCATCAGACGCTACTCCACCGTCCGGCATCACAGCTGCTACTCGACGCGCTGCATATGCTCAAGACCTGCTGCGCAGTGCTCCGCATCAGGAATTCCACGCCACTGGGGCGGCATCATTTTTCAGACCGCTTCTGCCGCTGGTGCGCACAGCCGACCGATTTTTCCTTTTGTTTTTTGCAATGAGAGAGCGCGCGTGTACATATATGTATATATATATGGTGCTTACCTATACCTATAAACGCGAGCATTGGTGAACAAAAAAACAACAACGAAATCGTGGAGCTGAGATGAATGAATGCGAGCCGTCCATTAACCTCCTCGTCCCGCCTTGCCTTCCTGCTCTTTTCGTTTCGTACCTTCCTTCCTTCCTTCCTTCCTTCCTTCCTTCCTTATATATCGCAGCAAGGATAAAGCACTCGTTAATGAATTTTGCTCTTCACAGTAGTTTTCACGCTCCTTCGGTTAGCCTTGTATACACTTGCGGATACTGCAACCTCAAACTTTTCTCTGCTTTTTCTTTTCAAATTTTATTCATTCCTCTTTTTTTATTTTCATCTCATGCTTACTTAACTCGATGATAATTTTATGATTGGGCTACAATCGTACAATAATACAAATATGTAGGTAATGTAACAAAATTCCAAAAATCGGATAAATAAGCCATACAGGGCAAGGCTATGGATACCACGAACAATCGGCCTTTGATATAAGACTACAGCCAACGGTGTGTGGATATTATTATTGGACTTACTGCTTACAAATTGCTACATCATTTTCAGCGAGACCTTTTCCATAATAGGAAATAAAATGTGCATGCATTTCTTCCAGCAAAGCAAATCACATTGAAGTTTTACGTAATTCGGGGGAAAAAAAAACAAAACAAATTTTAGCAGGTGACTTCAAGGCTGTAAAATAATAATTAATCGTGATATGTGAGTGCATCTGCAGTCAGAGTAGTACTTCAAACATTTGTTTGTGCCAGCGACTACACTATAGGACACGAAAAATCGTATGCACACCACGGAAGGGAATAAAGAGGAATGTTCAGATCGCTCGTTATACGATCCAGAGCATTCTCAACGTTTCCTCCCTAGGTGCGTAATATATCATCAAGATCGAAAGTTAGGTTATTTTACAGGGCCCTTGCCCGCATAATTAGTTATTACTTATTCACCCTTGCAACACTATTGATAGAATCAACCATTGGTCAGATTGATAGTATGGCATAGCTAGTTTTACCTTGTACTTGTCAGTAGAAGCGAGCAAAAGAGCATTGTGCGCCGAAAAAAGAGGGCTCCAAGTTGTATCATCACCGAGTGCCCCGACACCTTGAGCAGCACACTTAAGTACCTGCACCTTTACCAACTTAAGCATCACCACTTTTTTGGCTTGTTTGGCCAACAGACACACGAGTGCGTGTATAATACATATACTTGCGTTTACGGACTGTAGTCTGGCGTCGGGCCTTTTCCCACAGTGTCCGGTACTTACAAGTACAGGAGCGATGCGCCGTGACTCCATGCCTCCAACTACTCTCCTCATTTCCCCGGACCCTCTCCTTTTTCTCTCTCTCTTGATTTTTTGCACAGCTGCATCCTGCGCTTCTTCGATCTCCTTCGCTATACTCACGGGCGTGGTTTTCTATCCATAAACATAGGACCACCCTACCTATAGGGACAGTAATAAGCCCTAACTGTCTATCAACGACCGACGTACTTACGTTACAGTTCGTTATTTGATTGCGAACAGAGTACTTATAATCTTGGAAAAAAACGGTTGACGTGCAGTTTCAAAAATTAATAGAATCAATTTTTTAAAAATAGTCATTGGTATTCTGGAACAGTTGAAAATAGTTACGTTTCTTCTTATTCCTTACTCTCTTTTTTCTTTATTTTAATTCAACGTTTTGTTCATTAAATTCATCAGAGTAAAATTTGTGAAACTGAATTACCTTGGATAAAAAAAAAAAAAAAAAAAAAACCCTACAAAGCTTCAAAAGGAGGAAAGGTGTGATCATTATTAAAACAGCTAAAAAATTGTAAAAAAGTACCTCAATTTTTTTTCTATGTGTAATTTTAAATATAGGACCAATAATCAAATAACCCAATCTCGCTGGTGATACTTGGTTCATCTTAAATCTCGCTGGGGTTACTTGGTTTACTTTGAAATCTCGGTAGGGTTACTTGTATCATTATCGCACCAGACTAATTGGAATTACAATTACAACAACAATTACAATTAAACGGCTGTACACGTTGGGAATAGGTTGTTGGTCAAGCGAGACATTGTCGCTGTATTCTACTTATAATACTGGTTTTGCAAACAATACCGCTTAGCTGTTGTGTTTCGTTAGAAAGTTTAAAAATATTTTCCCGTACTGAGTCGGTAGAGTAGGAGATAAAGGAGAGAGAGACCAAAAATTTGTTATTCGTCGAGCCCGTCAGCTCGATATAAACAGCATCTGGTCTTTTGAGGCCGAGTGTACCGCTCGCTCCTTTCATGTTTCACCTTGATTCTCTCTTATTTCTCTCTCTCTCTCTCTCTCCCGCTAACCGGTCGGGACTATCGGAAGGTGCACATAAGAACGAGATACCTGTCCTGGTTTTATGGTGGGAGACAGGATAAGCGTGGCTGTTGCCCCCACTCGCGCGATACTATATACTATAGCCACGGGCGCACTCATCTCTTCCATATATATATATATATTCTTCCTCTCTTTTCATACATATATGTACTATGTACGTGTACATCTGAAGCAGGTATTGCAGAGGCAGGGCAGCAGGCGCGAGCTCAAGGTATAAGTGAGTATAATAACTGAGAATCCGATCGAGGCCGAGTGCGAGGTCCACGACTCTGCCTCGGCAGGGTTTGCGCACACTGCACTTGAAACGGAGCTCTATTACTCGAACTCGAGGTAACGCTCCCGATGATGTTGCTATAGATGTAGATATATTTTAATCCTAGCTGCATGCAGGATACAGCGAGGACATTTTTTAATCAAGTCCCATAATAATCTGTGAGTGCTATCGTATTGCCTAATGACGCTATTCTTTTTCTATCATTTTTATTTTTTTGTTTTTGTATTTCCGTTTTGTACGTTCAAATGCCCTTTGAATTGATCAAATTATCATTGTACCTTCGAAACAAATTTTTAACTCGAAATGAGTGTCGTCCGAGTATTCTAAATCACGTGTACAACTTGAATAAATTGTGTGTGTACGTAACCAATATTATCTCAAGTCTTCGAGTCGTTTTTATCCAATCGAACGGAAATTTGATCGTTTTTATTTCATTTTCATACCCAAACGTAATTATTTGCATTTGATAAAGTTTCATTCGAGAAAAATCCTACGGAAAAACGTATTTTTGCTGCTATTACTTTGAAAATTAATCTTACAAAAGAAGTTGTCTGAATCATAATAAATAGATATAGATCTTGGACGATTTTATCTCTGTTTTACTGATATTCATGCAGGATATCAATTAAGCGTTTAAATAATTGACTCTCGTAGTAGTAAAACTTATAAAGCAATATTTTTCAATTATTCATCCTGAATTTGTAAAATGTTCTTCGTTGTTTTCATGATAACGAATTGAAAAAGAGTAGAAAACGGTTAATTTTCACAAAGTTTCATGTTAAAAGAATTACTAAAGCAATAAATCAAAATCACTATTGTGAAAAATAATTTTGATCGATGGCATCTCCTATTTTGAAGAAAAATAAATGCTCTCTTCGACTTTTTCGGACGAGAGAGCTAAGAATGATTATTCGTTGTGTGACGTACCACGTGTACGTTCAATGATACGTAAAATCCCACAGCAGCAGCAGGAGACATTTGATTCGTGCGCCGAACTTTCGAGAGCTACACAGGCGTCGAAATCACAGCAGTGGCTGATCGTTGCATATAGCATGCGTAGCACTTCTCCAGTTCTCTCGTGCCTCATCCGAGAAAGTGTCAACTCCATGTATACTTACAGCCGGGGCGTCGATCATTCAACATCGTCGGTTCTTCGAATTATTCCGCTGCGTGGATTTTCGACTCCTCCCGGATCGGGATGGGGTGCGGGGAACCTCTTTCCCAAAGTCTGTTGCCGTTGACGTGGCTGAAAGAGCTGCAGCATCGGCATCTCGTCTCTGTCGAAGTGCCAGACCCCGCAAGTTTGCCGCTGCTTTCTGCATCATCATCATCATCATCATCATCATCAAATGTCAACACTCTTGGTAAAGCGTTGCCTTCACTCGAACATCTGGATTTCTTAAAATACGACAGACCAATTAGAAGCCCGATGGATTATTAATATTACTTATAAGTAGGTGACCTGCACGGCAGAAAAAACTAGATTGCTCACAAGTTATACTACATTCTGGCTCGACCAAAATATATAATATGATACTTACAACTGCGTACTACATGCACACATAGATACATACATACATGATGTCAAATATACTCCTTAACAAACGTGATTACCTCGAACGCAAGCCGAGACGTATAAAGCTCTACCCATTCGCTCGGGCGAGCTTTTCCCTCTGTCCTGGATGCAGCAGCGTACGACAACGAAGACTTTTAAGAGACAGCGGTGAGTAAGTTAGTTGGATCGATTGTCTCTGGATGCGATCCAAATAACTCGGCCCGGGTGACTCGCAAGTTCTCAGGATTTCCACCATACGCTTGTCGTACAATGAGTTTACAGGTAAATTGGAGAGCTGCGATGCCCAGGGCAGCGTGTTGGTTTATTTGCCGCTGCGGCCACCACCACCACCACTAACAGCCTGTACACACGCCTATTAATAATATTGTACAAGAAGAGAGGGAAGGATAGGAGCTTTCCCTGCTTCGCTCTCTTACACACCGTATGCGCTTTGTCACTGACTTGCAGGTTATTAATTATACTGCAGAGCAGTGAGCTAATAGTTTATGCATGGGCCATCGTCGAGGGCATAGGTGTAAGTTTACTAGTATATATTTACGCGCCCTGGCGTGCAGAGTCGAGCGGAACCCGACGGACGGGTGATTGGACATTGTGTTACGTGCACATACATATCTGTACAAGTATATACCTACCTCATGATACCTAATCCGTGTCACATCAGTCGTCCGAGTCGTCGCGCGACACTTTGGAGACAGTTTAGACGTGCTGCTGCTGCTGATGCCGCTGCATATATATTCTCGTACACGGGGGAACATCGCATCTGACATATCGCTTACAACGACTGTGCAACTATCATCCCTAGACACCGATGTCCAGTCAGCGCTATCATAATAATGATGATCAAGTATTATCACGAAGGGAATGATATTTATATGCCTTCGGGTGATTGTACATTTTATGAATTTTGCCTCGCTCTCTCTCTGCTCCCCAGCTATCCACTTCTAGTACTCAATAGCACCCCACACTCCAGATTTCACGAATAGTAATATAAATCTCCAACCTTTACGGTTATTTTTCTTGAAATCCAAACAACCGCACATTTTTATATTGCTCCTTTCAAAATAGTACATCGATGATAACAATTGCAATCATACACTTACTCTTTCGGCTCGAGTGACGATACATCGCTACGCGGGCAATAACTATGTACCAGCGTTGCGTAAGCCTTTTTTTTTACATTCTTTTTGATCGACGATTCCATGAATGATTTTCATCAACAAGGATCAAAAGAAAAAAAAAAATCCGTGAACACTTTTCTCTTTGTCGACGATAGCTGAAAAAACGACCCGCAGTGCATTGCAGCGGAAGCTTGTCTTCGGAGATCATTAATTTTTTACATTTTAGATAAAAATGTCATCGACGCTTGCACGAGAGAAAGATATAAAAGGGGTCAACTCGATGAGAGAAGCAAAAAATTGGAACGACTCGGCGTTTTCGGTGAAGAGATGACAACTTTGCTCTAAATTGTAAAGCTCCAGATCTTTTACAACGTATTGTCTGAGAAAGGGCTTTTTCATTTTTAGGAACGAACAATGTATAAGAGTGCCTTATATTTTTGTTGTGGCAAAAGTGTAACCATTTATAAATTGTCTATTTTCGATGTAAAACAAAATTTGAACTTCACATGAGATTAATCTGAGTGGGTCCCGTGGTGTCTGTATACCGATGCGTGTGGGTAGGTGCGTAATCAAGTTGTTTGACTATCTCTAGTAATCATCATCCAATTGAGCTCAAATTTTGTAGATATAGCTCCAGTTTCAATATCGAAAGCTTATGGTTTATAGTTGAACAGTTTTAATGAGAAAAAATAATTTTATCAGCATTTTTACGGCAGTGCTTCAAGGAGAAGAAAAAAAAAAAAAACAGATTTTTTGCCATAACTTCTGTTACGCACACTTTACAAGTTCACGTTTACCCAGTAACTAACTTGTGCAGGATCTCGATTAAATACAACTATTAGGTATCGTAAGTTTTGCTGTAGCGTACAATGCAATTGCTCCACAATGTTAAATAAATAGTCACGAAAACATCGAAAAAGCAGTTTTGTTGACCATACAGCAAGAAATAAAAATTCTTCAACAAAGTGTTGAATACAAAAGTTGTGGATCTTATGAGAATAAAAATTTTTTTGGTATTGACCATTTTCGTCTACATTGTCGTTAAATCATTTATTAGCATGTAACTATCTTATTTGACGTTTACCATCAAAATATAACAAAACGACATGTTCGTATATTATCGTGTATGATATTATATTCAACTAGAAAAATGTCCTCTGAACTTTGAGCTCTGGCAATCTGTACCCTACAGATTGCGTGTTTCTCCATGCATGATTTTCTCATCCCGTTGAGGACTACTATTTTAGAACCGAGTTGCTCCTTTTTCTTATACGTCGGAGCCAAATTTCACCCTTTCTCCTCGTACCCAGCGACCCCTGCGTATACATGACAATATCGTGACGATAAATTATAGTTTGGAAATCAAAGACAGCAAAAAGTGCGGGTATTATAGGTATAGTGCCGGCAGTGTTACCTCCGAGCGAGGAAACTCGGGGGAGGAATGTTTGTAAAAAGCCAACCGTGGCATCAGTGGCAGCAGCAAGCAACGAAACAAAGCCCGAACGGGGCGAAAGAGGAGACGAATTGGCTTTACCATGCATACTCCGTGCAGCTGTAGATACATACATATTATATTATGTCTGGTATGTGTGTGTGTTTGTATATACACCTTATACGTGTACATACATGACGCAGGCGTCGATCGAGTTCGTTTTACAACAATGCAAACGTCGAGGTGCGGCGAGGCAGAGGAGGAATTGAAAGAAAAAAGGATAGAGAGAGATGGACAGATATGAGGGCAAAAAAGCACTGTATTTTCCGCTTCGAGAATTCCGTGGCGCATGGAGGACAAGAGCCTGGTGGTGGTGGTGGTGGTGGTGGTAGTAGTGGTAGTACAGCAGTAGCACACACGTATACGCGACGAGAAATGGAGGAGGGAATCGGTCCACCCCTGCACGGACGAACTTGCTCTTCTCGCTTTCGCGGGGCGCATGCATGTCAGCGCTCCCTGCCAGCGCATTAATTCAGACACAGTCTCCCCCACCTCTCGGTACATTTTTTTTTTTTTTTTTTTTTTTGCGGTTGTCGCGTGCGTTTTTTTTTCCTCTCCCTTTCCCGTTTTCCGGCCATTGCGTCCACAAAGTTTCCTAATGAAAGGATCGTTCGCTCGTTCTTTTACTCGTTTGTTCGTTTATTGTGTCGAGAATTTTTTTTTTTTTTCATCGTACGATTCGTATATTCACCCTCCAAACCTTTTTTTCTCAACTTGTGGGATGCACCGATGAGGATCTGGCCCCTTCAACTTGGTGGGGTTTCGCCAAACAACGGTCGAATAGTTGAACAAAGACAAGATAATATTATTAAGTTCATCATTTTCGCTCGAACGAGGTCACGTTGATATTGCACTCACCATTATCTACGTGATTCGATTTTTGGGCTTATCATGAATGTATACGTATAGTGACCTTTTTTTTTTTTGTTGCATATTGTACGTCCTTTATAATTCGCGACAAGGAAAGGGGATAACTGATAACTAATTATTGCTCGAGTCCTGACATACGTATGTATAGACCGGAAGTAACTCCCGCACACCTCCCGCTCACGTTGTCCGCAACGATGAAGAAACAGTGAATCGCCTCTCGAAATCGAAAGCTAAGGGTGAAACGGGCGCCCATCAAAGTATACTAACCCTGACCAAACGCTGCGGGGAAGCTCGGTGGCCTCGGTGCATGTATTGTACATACCCTGCTCGTCTCCTTTGATGTGAGCGCATCGGTCCGATTCGGTCGTCGGGTAGTATGTATAAGTACCTGCACACGAGACGAATGCCGAGGCATCTCGAGATTCTCGAGAGCAACAAAACTGGACAGAGGCTCGACTGCTATAGCAGTATACTCTCCGGATTCAAAGCAACGCAGCGGCACATATATACACATATGATATACATGATAAAGTTTATAAGTATATACATGTAGATGGTAGAAGGACGGATCGTAGACTAGCTTTTGTTTTTTCGAGCTGGTACCTCGAATCACGGCATAAAGAGTGGCACGTATAGATGTATACTGCAGAGAGGTAAGAGTTTTGAGAGCTGGAATTTTTCCTCGACGACTCTACCTCGCGTCCCCTTTCGCCTGCCTGATTCCTCCTCCTCTCGAGTTTTTCCGCTCCTGGAGATGGGCATCCAAATTGGAGCCGTTTACGCCTATTTTTTTCTCTCCCTCTTTTGCTGCGATGAACGAAAAAAAAAAAAAAAAAAAAAAAAAAAAACAAAAAACAGTCGACCGGCGAAACGTGAGAAATTTCGACTCCCGAGTAAATAAAATGCCCGTATCTCTACGCCATGGGAACAAATAATTCGGGCAACGAGAGCGAAAGCTTCGTACAGTTTTCACAGATTCAAAAGTTATTCAATCACGCGAGCAAGTCATATTAACTGCTCGGGCCTTTCCCCAGGATCGAGTCCAGTGCACGGTGGGTATGCGTCGGGGCAAAAGCTCAGAACGGCCTCTATCAGCATCAGCCATCAGAACCACCCAGCCGCCGCCAGAACGCTGATGTATAACTTTTAGCGTTCACTCGCGCTGTACACACGTATGTATCTACACCGCTCTTTTCCGCCCTTCCAGCGACGACGAAACATTCACTTGTGCATACGACTCACGTATCGGAATCTTTCGCCCCCGCCCGGCGTTTCCACGCTGAATCGTCATTGTTACTTTGGTATGGATACAGCTCTCAATATGCGCTGCTATCTATACTCCTGATGATGCTGTATGATGCTGTATGTTATATCATACGTATTACAATACAGTATAATATAATATATCGGCTTTGCAACAACTCGTCTCATCTTATTGTTACTACAACCGAGTTTGACCTGCATAAATATTCCCATCCATCATTATTCTTACTTTGCGTATCATCTGCGTGACTCGTTGGATCAAGAGAGAGCTTTTGTACCTGCATATTTCATAACCACCTAGACTGGGGAAGACTCGTGCGATTTGGTGAAAAGCGCGTGTTGTATAATATAGTATACCTGTACCTCGCTGACTTGTGGCTAAATTGGGGGGGGCAATTTATTTTTTCCCTCTGCAGAAGGAAATAGCAGCTATTGATTTTTGCTCACCCCACTCCGATTGCCGGGGACGTGCGGAACCCGATGCTTATCGGCTGATTAGGCGAGAAAAATGGGATTTAAAAGATTTGCTCGCTCGGTTGTCCATGTATGCAGTATATGTATACGTATATATACATCTAGATCCGGGATCTCGTAAAATCTCCTGGGATTACGCTGCATCGAGCGAGATAAGAGTAGTGCCTGCTCCTCCCGGAAAATCGCTTGAAATTGAAACTCGTTCTTTTTTACCGCCCAAATTCGAGGGGCGGGGGGGGGGGGCGTCCCTGTGTGAAGGAGGCTAGAGCACCGATCGAGCGGTACTTCAAGTCGGATTTCGGGTCGTCGATGATTTTAAATTTTCTACCCTCCAGTTGAATCACGGTTTTAATCCATTACTCTCATCATCCGATCCCACTGGTGCATTATTTTTGCGCTATCGCAGACCATAACATATTATTATGCAGTCGGTGAGTCGTCAAGACTTTACTGCTTAGCATGACGTTACGACGGCGCATTGGTATATGTTTGCAGGAATCAAGCTTCGCAGTCCCGCATATGTCGGTTTGTAGATTGGTACGTATATCATATTTAATACTCATATTTTTATAAGGTACACCGTGCCCGATGTGCATCTTATGGATGGAAATACAAGTACCTGATTTCCCAATTTTTGCTCTGTGCCATGCGCATGAGCGAGAGGAATAAGAGTACCGCGTGGTTGCTGGAAGAAACGGACGGCTAAAAGAGTAACTTGCCCGGGGCATCGCCGTAACAAATTTGTTCGCTGTTCGCGTATCAAAGTAATTTGCCGGCTCCGCTGCTTCTGCGAAATAAGAGTTTTTGTCGAGGTCCCTGTGGTTGTTTTGTTTATTTACCGCTGCTGCTGCTTATTAAGCATATTGGTATTAAAATGGTCGACTGTCTCGAGAGGAAATAAAATTCCATTGCGAAAACAGCTGTGCAAAGTAGCTCGAGGACCCGAGTTTTTAAAAACTCGATCGCCTACGGGTGCTTGTCACGGGCACGTCTCTTCTTGGCGAGATCGGAGCGGGCCAAGGGAGGGTTATATACTCGGCATACTTTACCTTTTGTGCAGCTCTACATCTATATACAGACCATTTCTTTTTCTTGAATCACCCCTCCCCGTTTCTCTCCCTTTTCTCCGCAGCTGCTTACCGTAAAAAGGAGGTGCCATTTGTATGGTCTGATCCTCTATACTCTCCGTTATTTCGCCTCAGCCACGGAATGCTGCATGTCCCGCAAGCAAATCACACAAGTAGTACGAGTATATATAATATGTATGGTGCAAGTGTGCGCGTAATACTGGGCAGCGATTTTATAAGTACTCTGCGATACTCAGGAATAAACAGGAGCTACATATGGATGCAGTCACTGCAAGCTCAATGAATATACATGATATGAGCGGTAATCGAGAGGAGAGCTGGTCGGTCGGGGGATTTCGTTTTATCTCCTCGGAACAAAACGTTTTCCTTTTCATTGGAGATGACGCGAAACTTGTATACATGACGTATGCTGTAAAGTTTCAAGCCCTCTTTTGCTGTCTCTAACGCAAGCGCAGGTACTTACTGCAATATGCTAGTATACATATAGCTTGCAGGTATACTGATGTTCTTTTGTCTCCCGGCTTTCTGTTTGCCTGTCCGATGTCAAAGTTCCTCTTTGACTTCAGAAATGCTTACGAAAGAAAACCGCACTTACTCGTAGGCTGCTCGTTCCTTAGCTCTGCTTTCTTTATTTTTACACACTTCTCTTCGCCTTTCACGTCCGATCCTTTATTTCTTTCTTTCTTCGTTTGTCTGATGGAATCAAATCTTGCAATCGAGTTTTCGATTACTTTTCGATCGAATACTTCGAGGAGTATACCATTTATGTTTCTAGTACATCATTTTAGAATGAATGTATTTTCATTAAAAACCCATAGTTGATATTCAGATATTGTTAACTATTAAAGCAACCTTAAGGAAAGACAGGAAAGTTTTTTGTTATAGGATGATCGAATAAAAATTGTACAAGAATATGTTGCAACATGTTTAAAGGTAGATACATATTTATATATGCATAAATCCAGAGAGACAATCAAGCCAAGTGCGATATAGAGATATTACGATGAACCTTGGACACTTTGGAAGCCGAAACAAGTTGCTATCCTCAAATTGGTTGGAAAAGAGAGGTGGCTGGGAAAAAAATGTTTGCTAAAATTTTTCAATGTCAACGCAGTGCCATCCAGATGAAGTAGAAAGACAACTTTGTGCTTGTTTTTACACTATTCTCTTGTTCAATGAATCAGCAGTGTTGTCGCCAAAAAATTCTCGAATGTGTATGCGCGTGTTTATTCTTATACAGAGAGTCTCGCCGTTTTCACTGAGAAAACTATGGCGCCACCGAGGAATCTCTGCATTTGATCTTACCTCGTTGCGATCTTTCGCGTTACTCCTCCCTGCATGATACATATATATATATATATGTATAATAGTACGCACGTAGAAATCCATGAGCTAGCAGGTACTTTGTGAGCGGCAACGTGATGTAGTTGCTGCTATACTTACTGATGTGCAGTAGCAGCAATGTCGTGTCTCGCATCTCGTGTATTTCTTTTGTATTAGTGTATACCTATAAGCATACAGTATACACTAATCGAGACTTTGCTGCTTGCTTGTTATACTTTTTGGATATCATTAAGAACATGATGATGCGTGCCCTCTTTGCCCTGTTCTGACCTGGACTCTGGACAGCGACGAACCGTACTCAAGAAATCTTCAATCACAACGTTGAATATTTTATTCTCTGTATTTTTTCATAAATTATTGTCTCATTTCTAATGCCCGCCGACTTCAACGTTGATCATTAATTTATACATTTATTTATTCATAAATTAATCCATTCATATATTCACTTATTTATTATTCAATCGATTGATCGATTATATTCGATTCACCAGTTTATTATCGTGTTCCGGTCCTCGGACGTTTTTTTAAACGTTAGCTGCAGGCTTGCCAAGTCTTGGACAATTTAGTTGTATATTTAGTGGTGTTCAATCTATTTTTACCACGGCACGTTTTGCAAAAGTGAAGAAAAAAAACCTGAGATATCGTTAAACAGGGTTTTGCGCTTGAGCAGAGATTTGTAGGTGCGAATAAAGTAGTAAATGAAATTTAGTATACTTCGGGGGCACATCAACATTCTTGTTTGCGGAACAGATCAAATCAAGGGCAGTGCGGAGTTTTCGTCCATCCGTTTGCGCGTAAAGTACGTGAGCTTGTACGTTTTACAAAAATTCAAGGGAGTTTTGCTGCTTGAAGAATTTGATTATGATGGCCACGATGGTCTTAATCAGCAGCCATGCGAGTCTCCGCTGCACAAACTTTCCTCTACCCTCCAAGTATACACGTACTTATACAGAGATATGGCCGTGTACTTTCTTTCTCTCTGCTACCGGCATGGACGGACCAACAAACTTCAAAACTTGGCCCTGACTGTCGCTTCTTGTACCTTTTTTTTTAATTTTAATTTCAACCAGTTGTCCGGATCCAGCGGGCGGCGGTGCTTCTACAAATTGTTTTTGAAATTTAATATTCTGCGTCCCTGCCGAGCGTCCCGCAAACACTGAGTACCAAGAAGTTCTCATTCACGCCGAGAGTGTCCAAGCAGCTGTGAAGACAACGGGCAGAAAAAAATTATTCGTGCGGAAACGAAAAAGTCTGTTTCTACTACCCCCCAAAAGATATCGCAGACTTGGTAATTGATTCGGGTGTTTCAATTGCGTTTCATCCTTCTTTTTCGTCTCGATGTTTCTTTCTAGTTTAACAAATCCAAGCGCACAGGCATATCAGGCACGTTTTGCCAAGCCCTAAAGTACGTGTAAGTACGGGCGTAAGAGGCACAGCTGTTGCTGGCTGGCTGCTTTTCCATAATATGATAGAAGCGATGAGAGGCTAGACGTATAATATTATAGGTGGTAGCTTGAAGATTTTAGGCGCCATATATAGGTATACAAGGTCCTGCATCAGGGTATAATGTATGGTGACGTGTATATAATATATATATATACCTACGTATACAAACGCGTATGTACATATCTATGTACAGTATACCCGGGCGTCGGGGGTAAAGTTTGGCCTCGGGCAACGACTGTTTTGTCCTCGTGATTTGCAGCATCTGCACAGAGCATCGTCCCTCCCCAGTTTGTTCTACGTGAATATATACGTAACATGCGGCCTACCGCTGGCATAAACGTGGTCGAGAGTTAGTGAGGTAGAACGCAGGCCCGGGGGCCGGCCTATAATACCTACGCGCATACATATCCTTGTACTGATGTGTGCTCCCAGACACAATCAAATCTATTGTATTGTATACTACTCATGCAACAATATATATAGCCCATTCAACAATTCAGATCAGATGTATGATATATACTTATACTTTTGAGTAGTATAACCTATATGTAAGGCTATTGCGGGGTTGTTTTATATACAAGTGTATTGTACGCGTCTGGTCAGCGCTCCGTGCAACAAAGATCGAGGCACTTGGTCGTTTCGTTGAGCCGCGAGCTATAGGTCAGTGCCCGATGTACCATCATCATCATCATCATCATCATCATCATCAATTACTATCATAATGAGTAATCGCAAAAGCTAATATTTCGGAAATCAATTTGGCGCACTTGAGCATTTATTATTCGCGCGGAGAACAGTATACGACGGATGAAGCGTTACAGAGTCAGTGATCGGTATGGATCACGCATATAGTTTTAACACTCACGATCCACATGGATAGTCAAACATCGACGAACTTCCGCTTTCCTTCTCCGACGACGTCTAGCTTCCTCATTCCTACGTGCGCGCGACACTTCATTAGCATTAACGCCACGGCACACCGCGCGTATACATATACCATACGGGGTCGGACTAGTAATGGCTGGCGTTGCCGCCTGTCTACTCAGCAGCAACTGGCCATTAAAAATATCCTTCCGCCCTTGTCGGACATATATATATATATTGGGGAACTGCAGTTCCATTAATAACGACGACGAGATAGCGTGCAACGTCAAGGCTCTGCAGGATCGCACGCGCGAAAAGGAGCGTTGGGCACAGGAGGGAATGGCGTCGTTTAATTTCCTCGGGTGAGCACGAATGTATGTGTCTGTGTGCGGCTACCCTATTAGTAGCACCATCATGATTTCATCTGATTTCGCTCTAGTCGCCGCTGCCCATAACCCAGCCTTCTCGTTAGTCCGTCCAAACTTTCTTCGTTGTCGTGCCTCGCAAGGAAGGGCTCGATAGCTCAGCCACGAGTCGTATGATTTTTGGAAGTACGGTATAATTGTCTCACCCCTTGGATTCCTGTGGAGACTGAGGGAGCAGTTTCAGCGTCGTCGCGCCGTTGGAATTAAAGCTCTAAAGTGAAGACAGTGATCAGTTACTCGGCTTCTCAGAGGACAAAGCAGGGAAGACGTATCTCTCTTGGCGTGCATTATTATTTGCGCATGGAATAACTTATGGTATACAAATAGTTACATACGGCTGATGCGCATTGTACCCGAGAAACCAAGTACAGTTGCGCGTGAGAGGAAGAGAAGAAATGGAAAGACCAAGCATGGCACCGTGCCGGCACGTTTACTACTTTCAGCCCAGCCATTATAGTAGTGCTGACGTGAAGGTGGTATTAGCTCTGATATAGTTTACGGCATCGTTGCGTGATTCATGGTTCAGATTTGACTGGAAGAACAACAGAGAAGATCGACAAACCGATAGGGGGTGGGAGTGGATCGGAGTTGGTGCAGATATGTATAATGTATAGTTTGTTGACTGTACGTGTTGGGCTCGTGCGTACGCATGTCGATGGATACAATTGAGTGAACCCATGCTAAACCATACATGTAGGCGAATGTAGGCACCGACCGACCTACTTGTCGAGGGTCAACCAATGAACCCTCTCTTTCGTACCCCACATATATTTGTAGTATACAATAGATCATCAATAAATTGTACTGTCCCATATAGAGATAAGAAAACATGAACTTTAGCCAAATGTTCTTAGATGCTTAAATTACTTTTTTGATCAAAGCTTTTGCAAATATTAGTACGCGAGTGTATACTATAATACTAGCTAGCGTGTATGCAGGTATGATTTTTAATATCTACCCCAACGATCGTCTTATAGTACATAATAATATAAGTAGTTCTTTGGCAGAACTGCAAATTGAACCATAGTCATCGGCGTAATGAAAATAACTCTCATATCTCAAGCTGCGAAAAAAAATTAAGCGGCCGCGTTCAAGAAACAACTTATTATTTCACACCCTCGAATCGACCAAAGATTGAATTGACTGGTAAAGATGGTACAGTAATAACAATGATAATAATGATAATAATGATAATAATGATAATAATAATAATAATAATAATAATAATAATAAGCCCACTTGGTGAATATTTTTAGTATGAGTGCACTCGTTGCGTTAGAATACCTTAGCTCAACAAAATAAATTTGAGGAAAAGTTGTACTGAACTCTCCTTACTCTCTTCCACCACACATCCGCATACCTTTGTATTTCCATCTGTGTACTATGCGCAATCACAATATCACACACACACACACACAAACCTGTATACTCACACCCATTCAGTGTAGCCATAATAACCAACACTTTTCTCTCGCTGAAATCCATCGCCACGCGAGCAGTGCCCCCCGACCAATAAGGGCACACGACCTGTCTGCCAATTCAACCCAAAACCACTCGACCGACGATGCCATCGCGTCTCCTGTATAGCTGTAGCCATGCAACGATGGTTTGATATGACCGCTCCTATATACACCAAGAATTTCCACCGAAGACCTGGTGTCGTTGTCGCGAGGTAACGTCGAGCGAATTTTAGTTTATAGTGCAGATGGTCTGTTGCACGTTAACGTTCAAACCATAACGTTCAAGCCAACGCCCCCGTAACTCTAGTACGCACTGGCGGATAGTTATACGTTCCAGCAGCTGTATAGGTTATTTGGTTTTTTCATCTCCCCCGCTCTTTCTTCCTCTTACCCAGGCAAGCTCGTTCCAACTGCCGAACAATGGTCTTATTGATTGCGTTCCTCTTAACGATCTTGCGATGAATAAGAAATTCAATATTGTTATGGTAGAGTTGAAGGGGATAACCGCAAACTAGTGTAGTATATTGCTACTTGAGTCTTGTCGAAAACAGCTTCTGGAAAATGATGATCCAAACACAATTCACTGAACATAAGTTTGTTTCGAAAATTATGCAGGAATCTATATTGGTATTTAGGTATATTACGCAAGTAGCGAAAACGCTGTATTGTGCACACGTGAAATTTTACGCTCAATTATATTATGTACGTGGGCCGGGAGGGTAAAGGGTGATTGCGGTCGATTGACCCCACTGATTACGACTACTCCGAAGCAGACACCGAGTGACCGAACTGTACACTACATTCGTATTTGAGATGTACTTACTGAAGAGATGAATCCCACTGTATTCGAAAAATCATCATCCAGACGAAGACGTCGACGAATCGAACCAGTGTATACTATTAAAGTACATAGACATGCATGCATGCCCTATCGTGGCCGACCGACCTTCCCCGACCATCATGTCTGTCTGACTGCTCTCTGGTTATTTCCACTGTACGTACACTTACCTATACGCGGTATACCATCAGTAGAGGCCACTCGAAGCGTCGATTGCCGATCCCCAGCTCTAATGTATATATATATATATACGTAACCCAGCTCGCAGTCGAGGGCGCAAAAGGGGCTGACGCTCGGCTACGTGCCGGGGTTTTAAAGGCCTCCCCTCCGCCCCTTTGCACACTTGGAGCGCACAACACACTTTAATTTTGCGGGATCATCATTCCAATATGTCTTTTAACCCTCTACCTCCCTCTATTACCTCCGGAATCATCATCATTATTGTTACATTTTTGATATAAATTCAGAAGTGAATGCATGAATCGGGAGCTAAGTAGAGTACAATGCTCACCCACGTGAATATTCACTTACCCAGCATCAAAACAAAGTCTCGAGAGCTTCTGGCCCGACTTTGAAAATAGAGCACGAGCAGCGAGCGAAAGAGAGGGTCGGGGAGAAGAAGGCTAACCCGATCTTTCAAGCTCCAAGTCTTTTTTCCGCGCGCGGGAGGTCGTGAGCCATACCGATCGGAGGGACGGGTGACCGATGACGATCCTCTACCGATCGGTTAGCTGCTCTCCTCCGGCTGGACCGTTGGAAAGAGCCAAATTCGAGGAGCTGCTACTCTTGGTTTTTGTATCAGGGCTAGCCAGATGGAGAACGATACATCGCGGACGAGAGCGGGTCCATGTATAGAAGTTTGCGATGTTATCCACCCCCCCCTATATGTATTTATTGCATCATCCATGCGCGTGGGTATGGGGAACAGGAGCAAGACATCCGGGTGATGGGATAATAGGTTCAAACGGGACGAGCTGCGTGGTTAGAGCGGTATAAGTGTGGCCGTAGCGGCGGCTGCTCGGAGAGGTCGATGAAACAGAACGGAACGGAAAGAAGGAAAGAAAAAAAAAAGCAGACGCATCCTCGAGGCTCGCGCGCGCAATTTCAGCGTAAAAATATATTTCCCGCGAGCTACGCGTCCCCCTCGCCGCGTCGCGCCGTCGTTCGAGTTTGCCAACTTTTTCTCTACGAATGAGTTTAATAAACTTTCGCCGGGCCGGGCGCACGCAGGACCGGACGGGGCGAGGAGATGAGAAAGTGGGAGGGAGGGAGGATCTCCTGCTGGTCGTTTTAATAAAACTTTATAATGCACGGCTCTCCAATTAATGCGCTACAACGCGGCGGCTCGTAAGCCGGTTTTGTTTTTTTATCTTACGGTGCGGGGTGATGATGATGACGCCATGACGTGATAAGGTCATGTGTAATGCAGCGAAATCGGCAGAAGCCAGGGCCGGGGGTGGTGATACTTACGTGCAGCCAACGTGCAGGTATGGCATTTTTCAGCAGTCTTTGAAAATCAGTGAACGACTAGGAACAAGTCACGTTTGGTTGGTGAGCAAAGAGACGCTAGATGTAACACGTTTCTGCTTTTAATTAGCCCTATTTCACTTTTTTTTCCCCCAAGTCAATCGTTTTCTGGTAGAGTAGTAGGTCTGCATGACAACGCTTGAAAATTGAAAAATTCAGAATTTGCATACTCATGCAAATTGGGTTTAGTAGGGTCATTATTATTTCTCCGCCCGTCTTACCACACTTGTCTGTTTCTACTTGTCTGACTTTGCAGCCAATAGATTTGTTGGGTTTATTTTACTTCAATAGTCAAATTTACCGCAAATGATTTTGTTCAGTTGATTGATAGTATTATATTGCACATCGCAGCCAAATTTTTCGCATCAAATTTTCTTCCAACACTCTCTACATCAGGTGCCACTGCACAGACAGCAAAGTGTGCTATCCTTACAGCCAGGGCGTGCAGAGCAAATTTTTCATGGCTAGTCAAAATTATGCAAAATAATAACTCAAAAATTGAAAGTAATAAAGTACATAAGAAAGTACGAAAGACCGGCACATTTACCGAATGGCTGTAGTGGCGGAACACCATCGGAAATGTGACCTTGGCATCGAATCCGAACTTCGGGCAATGCAACGGGTCGTTCCAGGGCAGGTTTGCCACGATTTCTCACGTCGGGTTTTCCTGGGATTTTCCTCGTCCCACAGGCATAACCCTAAGTGAATGCGTAACGGTGCGCCAAAAAAACCTGGTCGGTGTATAAAAGTGAATAAATAATAAAGGTCTAGAGGGATACGTACCCTAAAAGCCCAGAAACGGGTGTATGTATGCACGTGGAAATCTACCATAAAGGTAATCAAAATTACATCAGAACTAAGAAGTAGAAAACAATGTTTTTGATAGTGACTGATGAAAATAATAAATTTTCGCTATTTCCTGAGCAAAACACTTGACAATAATATAATATACAGCGATGCGCAGCGACCTAGATAAATATTTTCTTGGATTCAGTATCTGCTTACTTATTCAAATAAAGAGAGTAGGCATGATATAGCACCACCATACCTATGGGTAGCGATCTCTGCTTGATATAGACTACTTGTTTTCATTATGTTTCTGGAATCGATTTTACTGCAACCTTAAGTAACCAAGGATAAATGTCGTGTTCGCAAAATGATGACCCTCTTTTACACTGCGCACATATATACACACGCACGTTAGCGCGCACATCATTAACGAGCTGGTACATTGCGGCTCCAACCTTCAACTGTTGTACTACAGAGCAGTGAAGGGAAGAAAGAGGACAAATGCGTGGAAAAATAAAACGGCTCGGCAAAACAGGGTCAGCGGTACAGTGATACGTGCAAGGGGACAATGGGGTACGTGGAGGCAGCAGCAATAGGCAACGGTAGAAAAAAGAGAGACGCACGCGCGCATACATGGGACGAGTGTATTAATGTTGAATGGAAAGAGAGTAACGAGGAAATGATTGAGAGCTAGAGCGGAAACAAAGAAATGGAGCAATATGTCAGATGACAGCTTTAAAGAAGTCGGCAGAGAAGTGGTGCATATTTCATAAATGTACGTACATTGTCGCTTGGAACAAAAATGGAACAAAAATGTGAAATTTGGCTCTAAAATATGTGTGTATAAGAGTATGTATAAGAGATTAAACGTTAACCCGGCTCGAAAATAGCAGTGTTAGTATTATACATGGGATGAGCGAATCACGTAGAAGCGTAATAATTTCTGCTGGTAGCCTCTGAGTCACTCGAATACGTGTACGAATAAAATAAAGCGAAATTCTCACGTATCGATTCGGCGCTGAAGACGTACCAAAGGCAACTTGGTGAAAGTTCACTTTGAACCACACTTTAACGTCTTTAAACATTATGCTTCGAACAATCCGTAACTTTTAAATATTTCTTCTCCAAGAGTCGCGTGCATCGTCATTCCCGTTACGTTGCACATTAAGACGTTAAATGTAGGACTAACATTTTTTTCATCGACCGAGTCCCTACTCACATAATTTGTGACACGTAGATATCATGCGGTGATATTTACGTTTACAAGTACTTATCGGTGAAATTTTTACTCATTGGCATCAAGAGAGCAGCAGAGTTGATGAGCTATAACATGGGACACGCTCATCTTTCTCCCTTGCTCTGCTTTATCACGCTGCTACTGCTGCTGTATTTGTTATTTTGTTGTTGTTGTTGATGCTCTCGCTAGGCTTCCATTTATGAAATATATAATGAAATATATTTTTGTCTCATTACGTCGTGTTAATATCATCAAATGGATTTATAGAGATTAAAGTGAAAGAAAGGAAAAAAAGTTGAGCTGAAAAGGTATACGTACAATATTTATTCCGATTCCCTACAGCTCTGTTCCCCCCTTCCCGTAAATATCTGCCCGTTCGAATTACAGGAAAAACGCCCGCGCAGAGCCAAGCCGTTAGCTCCGGACTTTTATTAGAATCCAGTAATCACTCGCGTCACTCGTCCATACACCCGCACCCCCCCCCCCTTAAAAAGGTCTCCTCCCCATTTCGCCCCCACCTGAACCCTCACCACTCCGACAGCCCGTGAAACAAATTGCAACTCGCAAAAGGGAACGCTCCGCGTGAGAAAAGGAGGAAGCGCGGAGGTAGGGACGAAGAGAGATCGAGCGAGCGAGCGAGAAGCTCTGCCGGTGCTGCCGCCACCATCGCCGCCCGCGCCGCCGCCGCCGCCCCGATCAATACGGCTAGGCAACGGTGGTGCTCCGTACTCACTACTGCCGGGCTGCGCTTCGGAGCTTTACATGGGTTCGTCGGCTATACATAATTTATACACATATATATATATATATATATATATATACGTGGGCGCGTATAGGTGTACGCGCGCGTGCCCATATGCGTGCAGGATCATCTTTCGGAATTTCGCAGCGCAGCTTTGCACGGTTAAGCGCACGGGGTGTATATATATATATATATATATATATATATATATATATATTATATGTATTATATGGGTATGGGTGTACTCATAATACATGTATATAGGTATAGAAGGCATCAGCTTCGTACCTGCAGCAGGAGGCAGTGTTACACGCCTGTATATGCCGATTATATACATTCTTACCTATTGATACCGGGAGGCAAGCAAAGTTCTAAACTCTGATCGCGCAGATTTATTGCGCGTCATCGACTCTGCTCGTACTTATAATCATTACCAATTATTTTATGTTGCCGTTGTTGCGATTTGTAATTTCAAATAATCTGTTACCGTCAATCGTATACTGCAGATGCTCGAGTGAGGCCGAGTTGTTCAAAATGCGCCTAGTACAAAATCCCTAGATCACGCAATTCATATTATGTTGTCAGATTATACATTTACAGTGATAAGTATAATAGGCCCACTCTGATAAATCCTTGATACTTGTCGATCGTTTGAGCCCAATCGAGCGGGCCGTTACTTCCGTTGACGCGCGGCTCGGCCCGCGTAACTTATTACCACAGATTCATCGATTTTCTCATCACGTGATGTGTACCTAACCGGTGCCTCTTCGGTGCCCCACCCCCCTTCCCCTTCGTCGTTGTCGATCGCTGAGCTTGCAAACTCATGAACTACTGCTGCTCACCCTTCCGCACGTAAATTGCCAAAGTGATGCTGAGAAATTCAAATGGTTTTCAACAAACTTGCAACGGCTATCATACGGCAATCACATTAATTCGTGCTCGTGTACCCAGAATCTGCCGAAAATACCGTCGTCTGTCCAGTATTTTTCTGTTTTTCAATATTGGCTCGATGTTTTGTCAACATTGGCAAGCGGGGAACTGCAGAGAAGTATATATATATATATATATCAAGTAATGAAAGCGAAAGCTCGTGAAAGAATCGGGAAGAGTGATCGGCAAGTAATGATGAGAAGAAAAAACCAATGGATATAGGGTGTCGGGGAATGGGTGACCGCGGCTAAATGGGGGTGGGGGAATGGGGCGAGCGGGTAGAAGATAGAGGAGAAGAAGGATATGGGACGAGGGGACGGGTGAAATAGAGAGGAGGAACTCTGCCCGGCGGAGAGAAAATTCGAGGCTCCTGGAGGGCTTCCAAGCTCCGGCAACAAATTGACTGCTCTTGTCATTTTAATCTCTGCGATCTACGGAAGAATTCGAGGTAGCCCCCGGACGGACGAACATACGAGTCTTCATACCTATATCTACCCTCGTGCGAGCGGCCGCCGCCCCAGCACACGCGATCCAGGCGGCTGCAGCTCGTCCCTGAAAAATTTGCGATCCTCGGGGCTACACAGCTGCCTTATTCAACCCCGTTTTTCTTTTCCCATTCTATTCGCCGTGCGGCTCGTGCATCCTAGCTTTCGGATCCAGCTTTTCGTCAAGTTACCAAATGGCTCTTTATTTTTTTTATAAAAATGATCAATGCCTCTAGATGAGAATATTAATGCGGCCATCATGTACAAATATGTTTAAACATTTGCCTTTTCAGTCAGAAATGTGGTTGGTGTCGAGTAAATTATTTTTTCCAGTAGTACATGTGGGATTTTTGTAAATTTAATAAGAAATTGATACGAAAATTTTTGTCGTCTCACGATGTACAACAAATCAGTCACTAAACTCTAAAACCGCCAGTTTTCGTAACAGAGTAGATCGAGGCATATGGTACTTTTGACAAATACTCATTCTTGATAACTTTTCCTTCCTTAACCAATGTCTCAAAATTCGCAACATTCCCTTGTGGCCCCCTACAGTTATCATACATACATAACAGACTCAGAAATTAAATCTTCTCGGATGAGTATTGGGGGAATATAATGCATACCCAACGTTTGTCCGATTACTCCCTGTAATCTTACTAGGCTCCCTCTATACAAAGGTCAGCTGCAGGTGAAGGCCAAAGTTGTAATTAGAGCGATCCTCCGATAAAAGCAGTATGAATAGTAACTTATACGTATACATAAATCAAACGTGAATGTAGTCCCGTGTTAACGGGTGAGGTACCACTGAATGTCGCCACGAGTGACTTTGCACCCAGCTCATAGAGGGATCATTTAATTAATTGTCATGAGGGAACACGAGCCGAAATGTCACCGCCAACGCTGCGTGACCCGGTTCCCCTCAATTTTCTGGGTGTACCCATCAGAACTTTCTACTCTTTTTCGTTTCTTCTGACAGATCCATCAGCTCGTGGAATTGCTGCGCGGCAAAATCGTTCGTCATCTGTAAAGATACTCTTGTATACATGTAGACATTGAAGCCATATTTATTTATTTGCTTGAAATTCAGCTCGTAATCTTCTGAAGAAATATACCTGACGAAACAAAAGTTTCAAAGTATCGTACGAGTATAATCAATTTTACTTGTAGTAACTGCCATCATCATATCATATCGAATATCATTTATGTATTCGTTATCATTCGATTAATTGAATATGATATGATTTGTTATTCCAGATAACTCTTTCAATGCTTTTATAAGGCCCCGTTCAGATGAGGCTTATAAGTCTGGCAGAATGACGATTATAATCAAACGCACTATAAATCCAAGTGCATTAAAATGATACATTCAAAGCGTGTAGTTGAAATGATTATTTTATATGAAATGTGCAAGAGTAGTACAAACAAGCGTCGATGGTTCATCATTTTTAAATCTGTGACAAGATATTTAACGTCCTGTAGCTTACGGGCATTCATACTTTTTTTTGTGCTCAAGAATGTACAATTCGACAGAGCTCTGCTAATTAATAGAATATCGAACAGAGCACTTTGATGTAAGGGGTGTGATATATTTTTGCAGTTCTAAAAGATTTGTGGGTTATGTGCGGTGTTCTACTCATAAATTGCCGACGCGAACGAGTCTCCACAACTATCAGAAATTTCATCACGTGCTCTGTTAGCGCGAGTCTAAAAATCCGGCGATTTGAATTTCAAATTATAAATAATGAAAAGATCTCTTGATCTCGAGATCTATAGGGGCACTGTCTTTCGCCTACTGAATCCCCAAATACGTGATTTCGGGGCGCTGGCTCGAAGATCCACTTTGATCCGCGTAGAGCACCGCTTTTTACGTGAACACGCGCGTCAAAATCATCAAATTTGCTCGCTTCGAAATCTCCGATGCATTTTTCACAAGCGTAATTTCGTTAAAACGTATTTCTGACGGAGGCTGGATTCATGTCCTACCTTCGGGATTTCCTCAAACTACACGCAATTCGCCAAACGTAGAATCTAATGCGCGCCATTCGTAGCTCCGTACTTTCAAGCTAAAAAATGAATTTTTCATACATTATAATATATTATATTGATACTACCTGCACATAATAATAATAATAATAATAATAATAATAATAATAATAATAATAATAATGTATGAGTACGCGTCACTGACAATCGAGTATTTGCGCTCGGTTGCACGTTTATAGCGTATCTATTCTACTTTACATTTTTATCTTTAATGGTATCAGCTCTGAGAAAACGTTTTACTTTTACTTTCGCTTCTGTTTTTACTTTATTTTTACTCTTATTTTTCCTTACTCGAGAAAATATTTTCCATTTTGATTAATACATCCAAAACCATAAAACGCTTAACTTTATTGAAAAATGGGAATGAATAACAATTTTTTACTCGGAAGGAAATGTGGCACTCTCGTTATTACTCAAATTAGGGGGGAAAACGTTCGTATTTTTTAATTTGAAAATTCTGTTCTTCCACTGCATGAAAACAATTTTTAATAGTCACATTCAGAAAAAAATGGCCTCTCAGAGAAAATGTATGGAAAAATGTTACTCTTTGAAAATCTTTCTAATTTTTTTTACTAAATAATAATGTTCTTTGATTATGAAACAATATCACCGAAAAAGCAAAATTTTAATAATTATTTTTAACGCTTTTTCATTTTAATTTCTCACTGCAGTAGACAAAAAATTTGTCAACTATTTATGACTGTGAAGTCCGAGAAAAGGAGAGTAATATTATTTTTATTCGAAATTTACCATTGTTGTCGACTGCACGTGGACCTCAAAATAATGTCAACTATAAGAGTTACGCGGGATTTACTGGTTTTTCAAGTTCCATAGTGTTACACTATTTGCCTTTGATAATAATACAATACAGACATGAGAAACAATCGTCTAAGAAGTTAATTAGGTATATTATGAATCGACACCAATGATTGTTGTGCCGAGCGAGTCGTCACACGTGCTACTGTTGAGTAGCTGCTCTGCAAGTAAGCAAAAGGAAGAAAAAAAGGAATGAGAAATACAGAGTCATAAAAGAACCAATGAATGAGTGAATGAATGAATGAACGAAGGAACGGTAGGATAGAAGAGGAGGAGTAGAGGGGGGGGAGAAAAATCGCGGAAGGTCAATTTATGCAGGATGAAGAAAGGAGAGGAGTCGGAGGTGAATGCAAAAGTATTATAGGAGAAAATGGATGCTCGGAATGGAAAGCCCATCAATTCCAGGGGTAAATAAAATATGCAGAACGCTGGATAACGTCTTTTCGCATTTCAAACAGTTGACAAGGAACTTAAACGTCTCTCGGTTCCACGGCCCGCTTCCTGCAGCTCGGGCACTCTGATTCTTCGATATCGAGCTCCTCCTTTTATTTCCACTTGGTCTCTACGTCTCTCCCTCCCTTTCTCTCTCCCAGAAGCCACGCGCAGCTACTACTTCCTCGCTTTCACTTTAAATACATACGACCCCAAGTGGGGATGAATAGTATACGATGAAAGAATATACGCAACACGTATCTATGTCCTTCCCTCCCTCCTTACGGCGCGCGGCAAATCGAATCCTCGAATAATTCGAGAGCGTCGGTGTCCCTTTTCTCCTCCTCCCCCTATTTCCCTCCTAGCGATTCTAACAATCGCGGGCCGAAAAATTTAATACACGCTGTACTCTACTGACTTTCGAAGGGAGCAAAAGTTGCTGGACTTGCAGTGATGCATCGAGTCTCTCCTTACCGGGTTTACTTTCCCCTCGATAGGTGCAATTAACCAAAAGAGAGTAGGTACTACTATACCGAATGAGAAACACCGCTGCTACTACTGCGCATCATTAGCGGGAAGGGCTCAATGAAAATACGAAATTAACGAGCCGAGCATTTGTACGCACTGTAGCTGCAGCGGAGTTTTAATTAAATATTTGGCTAATTCAGCTGAACATTTTTCCTCGCCCGGCAGAAAGTACGGGAGGGAACTCATCCTCCCGGCTCGCCCAGTTGTTGCACGCGCATGCTTTTCTATATACATGTATATTTCCCCGTCGCTCCGTTTTCCCCTTCCTGCTTCGCAGTCGTCGTTTTCTCCTTATATTTTTTCCTCTTGGCTCCCGTTTCTGGGAAATTGCAGCTCGCATGGGCCACAAATTTTTCGCCGCGCCCGACCGTTTATTTCGCGAAAAATCCATTTCTTCGCCGCCCGTGCGTGCCGCGCTGAAAATTTGATGCCCCCCCCCCCCCCCTCTTTTCTCCCTCTTCCATCCGGCCGTGGATATTGCATGCTCCGGCCCAAAATCGCTAGTGTGCGGATATTCGTATCGCCGGTGACCCTTGGCGTCCTCGAGCCGGGTTGCGCTAATGTTTTGCAGAAAAGGAAAAAAACAACAACGTTCAATCGAGACCTCTTCCCCCACGCGGTACCCAATTGACCGCGTGCCGGCTCGACCGAGCTGGATCGATCGTCGCCGATTAATTATTCGCTTGGACGGCGCGAGCTAACTCTGATGCTTGCTGGACCCCCGATCTTGGTCGTCGACGGGTACATATAAGTAGTCTACGGTACGATAATTACGCATAGTACGGTCGGCCGCGACTCTGTCGATCACCGGATCGGATCCCCGCGATAAAAATTAACCCGCACCGCTGAGCTCGTTATGGCTCGCCGTCACTCTCGACGCTCCTCTCTGATGGCTCAATGTGCCCCTACCACTTTCAGCGAGACGGCGCGGGCGGTGGATCACCGCGGCACATCAGGGACAGCTGGGGACAGAGGTGAAACCGCAAAAACAGCATACAGCCCGACGTGCCGAAGGAGATCTGGGGGGGGGGGGGGGGGCATGGGGCGCCCGCCCCCCGGGGGGGGAAAAGAAAAAAACAAAAGGGGGGCGTAGCCCCCCCCCCCCCCCATCCCACCATTGTGCGTGAACGCAGAGGAGAAAAGAAGAAGAGTCTGTGTAGATGTGCTCACAGCCAGCCGGGTGGGATGGAACCTGCAGGTAGGGGGGGGGAAGAAAAAAAATCAAGGCTCGGCTTTTTTTTCATCCAAGCGTCGCTCGATAGGACGTTGACGAATGACGCCACGGGCGACCTGGGATGGGCTGGGGCGTTTATATAACGCTTCCTCGCTTATAGAACGCCATCACCTAGCTGGCCCACATCCACCTATAATACATCCACGGGTTGGCGAAAGAGAGAAGGGGGAGATAAAAATCTGACCTCTAGGGATGTAATGTACCGCCGGACTGAAAATCTACTCACGCATGCATAATTATATTCCACGCCGCGCGGACACACCCTACTATGTAATGTTGTATACGTACGCGGAGTTGAGTATATATTCATATTATTACGTATATTATTCACTGTATTTGATGACGCGCGTCTCGAACTTTCTGCAATTTCTGCATTGATGACGAGTCTGCAGGGAGCGAGGGAGAGTGTGGTTAGTATATAATATAGATATATACAGCTCGAGACTGAGCGTATAATATTATGACCTGCATAGCCCGGGAAAAAGAGTAAAAGTGCACTTTAGCACCGACTGTTACGCCGCGCTGCATTTTTAGGTTACGCGGGAAGCTCAAAAGTGCCCGTGCAGGACGAGGAGGAGTCAGAGCTGCAATATATGCGTAGGAAAAGAAAAAATTATTAAAAAGCGGGGAACAGGTTAAGTATTGCTCTCGCCGAAATGCTGCGGCTATGTATAAGTATACAATCCAGCCCCCGGCTGACCCCGTACTACTTACACAGTAAATCCAAGTGTGTAAAAGTACGCGTTTAAAGCGTGTAGATGAAATCACTATTTTTCATAAAATGAATAGCGGCAGCGTTAAGTGTTGATGATGAATCTTTTTGAGCATTTCCCGAGGCATTGCCTGAACGCTCATTATTATTCATTCGAGTTACACACTTGGATTTACAGTGTTATATACCTCTTTGATCTCAGAATTGTCTTCCCCCCCCCCCCCCTCTCCGGAAAACTCGTTTGTACTAATGGTATACGCAAGTGTGCACGCTACTTTTCCCCTTGCCCCCCCCCCCCCCCCTTTTTGAAGGATGAGATGGTTTCGCGGTGTTGGATGAAATGACACCGAAAATGGTACCATAGGAGCAGCTCCGCTCAAAGTAATCCGACATA
>JAPYYV010003075.1:0-19101 GCA_030522625.1 Copidosoma aretas
TGATACGCTTCACATTATGTTGCGATGGCGAGAATGACATAGCTGGTCTATAGGATTAAATGGAAATCAAGGAGAACTGGCATATTACCGAAGCCAGTAACATAATGTGAAGCGTATCAGTGCTAGTTTTAGTTGATCTATCGTGATCGTCTGTGGCGCAGATCGCTAACGTGCCACACTGAAGAGTCCAAGTTGGCGATCTGGGACGAAACGAATCTTTTTCTTTCCTTTGATTCCTCTCCTTTTTTCCTTTGGCTTCGAGCTTCCAAAGTGAAGCCGCCAAGCACGAATTTCAACAAGCGTTGAACTTGCTTGGTATGGAGTAACGCGTATAGATGTGTGGGTGTAATTTCAAAATTACACACACACATACGTCTAATTAAAAGAATAGTATTAATGTTTGTTCATTAATTTGACTGTAAGACTGATATAAATATTTGTCTTATTTTATCTAGTAAAGCCCACATACTGACGAGTATCCGCCATAAAAATATTATCGAAATCGATTAAGATTTGCAGTAAAAGCCTATCTATTCCCAAAAAAAGTCGTTACTTTGAACAAATTTTTCATTATTTTAGGTTATTATATCATTTACTATTGATTTACCTGTTTGGCTCTAGCTAGTATAATGATTATTAGATAACTTTTTAAACCAAATCACTAGAACATATTTTTTTGAAGATAACAGCACGATTCTGCAACTTTTTATAGTATATCGTTTTTGTATAAGATATGTTGGAATTAAATCAAAAAGTCACAGTTATACAGTAAAGCCTGTACACTGACATGTATGGAAAAAAAATATTAATGAAATTGGTTAAGATTTGTAGCAAAAGCAGATTCTTTCCCAAAAAAGTGGTAGCGTCAAATATGTATTATATTTTTTTCAGGTTGTGCTACAATTTACTATTGATTAATTTGCTTAACATCAGATGAAATGATAATTTTTAGATAACTCTTTATTTAAAATCATCAAAACATCCTTTATTGAAAAAAAGCACGATTGCTCAATTTTTTATAGTTTATCATCATTTTTTCAATTATGTTGGAACTAAATCAGAAAGGCCACAGTAATACATTGAAGCCTATACAGTGACAAGTACTTGAAAAAAAAACTCATTGAAATTAGTTGAGATTTGAAGTAAAAGCAAATACTTTCCCAAAAAAACTTTCTAAAGGTTAATACGATCTTCATTTTTAAGGTTATGGTACCATTAACTATCGATTCATCTGTTTTGATTCAGCTTAAATAATTATTTCTAGATTACTTTTAATTTAAATCATCAAAACATCTGGTTTAGAAGAAAAAAGCACGATTTTGCAGTTTGCTATAGTTTATCATTTTTTTACAGTTATGTTAGATCTATAAAAATAATTTGCAGGTAAACAGTGAAGCAGATACACTGAGCAGTATGTGTGAAAAAAAGATAAGATCTGTAATGATTTTTTATGAAAGCAGATTCTTTCCCAAAAGAAAGTCACATCTTTAAACATATAATTCATTTTATTGAGTTATAGTACCATTTACTATTGATAAATCTGTTTAACTCTAGCTTAATTGATGATTGTAATATTACTTTCTTTACAAACAATGAAAACATCTTTTTCGGAAGAAAAAAGCACATTTTCGCAAATTTCTAGAGTTTATCATATTTTAAAGTTATGTTGAAACTAAACGCGATATATTACAGCGATAAAATAAATCCTGACAAATATCTTTAGAAAAAATTATCAAAATCGATTAAGATGTGCAGTGGAAGAAGATTCTTTCTCCATAAAAAGTGATGACCTTAACAATATATTTCAGCATTTATTAGGTATGATTCCATTTACTATTGATTTATCTCTTTGAATCTAGCTGCAATAATGATTAGACCTTTTAAATAATAATATAAAAACACCTTTTTTGACAAAAAAGACACGATTTCGCAATTTTTTATAGTTTAACATCTTATTTTAGCTTATGTCAGACCGTCATTGAAAATGTCATAGAAGTACAGTAAATCTCATGCACCGGCGAGTATTTTAAGAAAAAACTTATTATAAGTAGTTAAAATATGTAATAAAAGCAGATTCTATCCCCAAAAAATTTATAGTGGTAAGTTTATTTTTCATAGTCTTAAGGTTATAGTACAATTTACTGTGCCTTATTCTAATTAACATCAGCTGGAATAATGATCTACAGATAACTATTTAATTTAAATCATCGCAACAATTTTTTTGAAGGAAAATCCACGTTATTGTAATTTTCTATAGCTTATCATCTTTTTATAGGTTGCATAGGACCTGAATAAAAAAAATCACAGAAATAGAGTAAAGCCTATTCACTGACGATCATCTCAAGAAAAACATTGATATATCAGTTAAAATAAGTAGTAAAAGCAGATTCTATCACAAAAAATTTCATAGTGGGAAATATGGTCTTCATTGTCTTGATGTTATGGTACTATAACTGTTTATTAATTTTTTAAGTCCAGCTCGATTATTGATTGATAGATTAAATTTTAATCGTAATTATTTAAATATTATTTTCTTCAAAAAAAGCACCTTTTTGCACTTTTCCATAGTTTTTTATTTGTTTTAGGTTCCATTTTTACTAAATCCAAAAAGTCACTGTTCTAAAGTAAAGCCTATACTATGACAAGTATTCTGAGAAAAAAAAATTAAAATAGATTAAGATTTGTCGGAATAAGATTATTTTTTAACAAAAGTCTTAACATAAAGATATTCGTCTTTTTTTGAGGTTATGGCACTACTTTCTATTACAAAAATGTTTGAATCCAGCTAAAATGATGATTGTTTGTTAAATTTCTATTGTAGACAATAAAAATATCAATTATTTGTAGAAAAAAGTACGGCTTTGCAATTTTCTATAGGTCATCATATTTTTTTGAGTTATGCTAGATCTAAGTAAAAAAAGCCAAACTGGTACAAAGAAGCCTATACACTGACGAGTACTTAAGAAAAAAAAAAATCTATTATAATTTGTAGTGAAATCAGATTCTTTTCCCAGAAAAATCATAACTTTTAATATATTTTTTATTTGGCCTTTATTAAAATATCATTCACTATTGATTGATCTGTTTAACCCCAGGTGGTATAATGATTGTTCGATAACTTCATAGATCAAACCATAAAAACAAATTTTTTTGAAGAAAAAAGTACAGATTTTAAATTTTATACAGTTTTTTCATCTGGTTTAACGTTATGCTATACCAAAATGAAAAAAGCCGCGGTTATCTAGTAAAACTCACACACTGACTAGCAATTTTTAAAGAAAAATCATCAAAATCAGTTAAGATTTATAGTGGAAGCCGATTCATTATCCAAAATAGTCACAAATTTAAACATATATTCAATTTTTTTGGGTTATAGTACCATTTACTATTGATCTATATGTTTATGTCCAGCTAAAACAAGGATTGTTCGTTTAATTTATAATTTTAACCATACAAACACCCTTATCGAAAAATGGCAAAATTTTGTAATCATCTTTAGTTTATCATTTTTTGCAAGTTATATTAAACCTTCATAAAAAAAGTCACAGCAATTCACGGCAGACCATACACTTTAAAGTAATAAAGAATAAGAATATCGAGATTTATTGAGATTTTAGGTTTAAGCAGATTTTTTCTAAAAAAATTATTACTTCAAACAGATGTATTTTTTCTCATGTTATAGTACCGTTTACTATTAATTGAACTGTTTGACTATTGTTAGAATAACGATTGTTGGCTTACTTTTTTTCAAACCATGAAAAAATCTTTTTTCTAAAATTGAAAGCACGTTTCAGCAATTTTCTATACTATAATATTTTATTTAAGTTATGTTGACACTAAATCCAAAAAGTCGCATTAAGATTGTAAAGCCCATACATTAAAAAGAAATAAGACAATAGAAATAATAAAATCGATTTAGATTTATCGTTAAAGTAGATTATTCCCTAAAAAATTCATAACATAAACATATTGTTTATTCTTTCAGATTATCGTACTATATGCTATAGATCAAACTGTTGGACGAAAGCTGGAATAATGATGCATAAATTGCTGTTTCATTCAAATTATCAAAACGTCTTTATTAGAGAAAAAAGCATAATTTTTAAATTTGCTCTAGTTCATCATTTTTATGTTACGTTTCGTTAGACCTAAATGAAAAACTCGCACTGATACAGTAAAGCCATCACACTAACAAGTATTTAGAAACAATATTTATAAAATCGTTTGAGTTTTGCAGTAAAAGCCAATTCTTTCCTAAAAACTGTCATAACAATAAATATATTTTTTATTTTGTTAGATTATAATACCATTCACTATTGATCAAGCTATTGGCTCCAGCTGAAAAAATGATTGCTGGATTACTTTTCATTTAAACTATAAAAACATCTTTTTTCTGAAGAACAAAGGATGTTATTGCGATTTTCCATAGTTTATCATCGTGTTGAGCCCTAATCGAAAAAGTCGCATTAAGATAATAAAGCCTATAAACTTACGAGTTTTAAAAAAATTAAATTTTTAAAATTGATTAAGATTTATAGTTAAAACAGATTCTTCCCTAAAAAAAGTCGTAACTTTAAACATGTAGTTTTTTTTCCGATTATCGTACTATTTCCTATTGATAAAGCTGATTGTATTAAGCTTGAATCATATTAGATAAATTACTTTCTTATTCAAATCATTTAAGACATCTTTTTTAAAGATAAAAGAACAATTTTTTAATTTGCTACAGTCCAGAATTTTTTTTTAAAGTAATGTTAGACCTTAATCGAGAAAGTCACAGAAATACACTAAAGCACATATACTGACGAGTAGTTCAAGTCAAACAATATGAAAATCAGTTATAATAAACAGTAAAACCAGATTTTTGACCATAACATGCCATAGCCTTACATATTTTCTTCATACTTATGAGGTTATGATAATAATTTGTATTGATCAATCTGTTTTACTGCAGCTTAAGTAATTATTGTAAGAACAGTTTTTAATTTAAATCAACGAAACATCTTTTTTTGAAGAAAAAAGCATAATTTCGCAATTCACTGCGGTGTATTTTTTTTATTCAAGGTATATTAGCCCTAGATAAAAAATGTCGCAGTACTACAGTGAAGCATACACTGACGAGTTTGAAAAAAAAAATTAATAAAATCAGTCAAGATTTGTAGTGAAAGCAGATATTTTCCCAAAAAAAGTCAAAACTTTTAACGTATCTTTCATCTTTCTGGGTGAGTGTATTATTTGGGACTAGTTTTCTAGTTTGACTCCATATCAAGTATTGATTGTTAGATCACTTTTAAATTCCAACCATGGAAACATTTTATGTCTATAGAAAGAACCCGATTTTGCTATTTTCTAGAGTTTGACATTTATTCCAAGTTATGTTGGAACTAGATCCAAAAAGTTGCAGTAAAACAGTGAAGTTATTACGTTGATGAGTATTTGAAAAAGAATTAATAAAATCGATCATGATTTCTAGTGGAAGCAGATTTTTCCTTAAATTAAGTCATAACACTAACCATATTTTTCAATTTTTCAAAGTATGATACCATTTACTATTGAATAATCTGTTTATCTCTAGCTGTAATAGTAATTGTTCGATTAGTTTTCCATTTAAACCATTAAATAATTTATCTTTGAAGGAAATAGAATGATTTTGGAAATGCCCCATAGTTAATCATTTTTTTTTTCACAGTTATGATGAACCAAAATTCGAATAGCTGCAATAATACAGTAAAGCCTACACACTAAAAAGTACTCAAAAATTTGAAAAAATCAGCCCTTATTACAAATCATGACCGATCTAGATAAATTCTTCTTAAAATTACTTATCAGTGTATAGGCTTCATTGTATAACTACGACCTTTTAATGAAGGACCTACTTAACCTCCAAAATGGTAAACGATAGACAATTGCAGAATCGTCCTTTTATTTCAGAAAAAAGATGTTTTCATAGTTTGATTTAAAGTAATCTAACAAACATTATTTCAGCTGTAGTCAAACAGATAAATCAACAGTATATGGTACCATAGCCTTAAAAAATAAAGAACATATCTACCGCTACGACTTAATTTGGGAATGAATTCGCTCTTACTACAAATCATAACCGATTTAAGTAACTCTTATTTTAAAATACTCTTTAGAGTATGGGCTATACTGATTTACTGTGACTTTTTCGATATAGGTCTATCATTTCTTTAAAAAAATGATGGACTATGAAATATCGCAAAATCTTTTTTTCATCAGAAAAAAACATATTACGGTCAGAATTAAAAAGTAATACAGCAATTATTATGCCAGCTTGAGTCCGACAGTTTAATCGATAGTAGATGATATCATAATTAAAAAAAATGTAAAATATGTTTAATATTATAGGTGATTTTAGGGAAGAATCTGCTTTTCCTACAGATCTTAATCGATTTTGATAATTTTTTTTTGGATACTTGTCTGTGTGATTGCTTTACTCTATTACTGCAACTCTTTTCAATTAGGTCAAACATGAATTTAAAGAAAATGGTAAACTATGGCAAATTGCAAAATTGTGCATTTTTCTTCAAAAAAGATATTTTAATGATTAGAATGAAAAGTGATATATCCATCATTTTTTTAACTAAAGTCAAACAGTTTGATCAAAAGCGTATTGTACTATGATCCAAAATAATAAAAAATTTGTTTTGTGTTATGATTTGTCTGTAGAAGAATCTGTTTTAACTTTGAAACTTAATTAATTTTGATGATTTTTTTTAAAATACTTTTTAGTGTACGAGCTTTAGTGAATTACCGCGAAATTTTTTAAGTAGGTTTAATACAACTTGAAAAAAAAAATTTACTAGTGAAAATTGCAAAATTGGGCTTTTTCAGAAAAAAAGTTTATTCATGGTTAAAATTAAAAATTAAAATAACAATCCTTATTTCAGCCAGATGTAAACAGATAAATTATTAGTAAATGGTACCACAACCCCAAAAAATGAATAATATGTTTACAGTTATGACAATTTTAGGCAGCGAATCGGCTTTAAATACAAATTTTAACCGATTTTTATAGCTTTTATTCAAAAAATATTCGTTAGTGTATAGGCTTCCCTGTCATACTGTGACTTTTTTTGCTTGGGTCGAACATAACTCAAACAAATATGATAAACTATGGATAATTGTCGAATCTTCCTTTCTTCTACATAAAATAGATATTTGCTGCGTCTGAATTAAAAAAGTAACTAACAATCATCAATCTAGCTGGATTCAAACAAATTTATCAATAGTAAATGGTACCACAACCTAAAAAAATGATAAATATCTTCAAAAATAAGACTTCTATCGGAATAAATCTGCTATTTTACAAATCTTAATCAATCAATAATTTTTTTTTCAGAATACTTGGCAGTATATAGGATTTACTTCAGAACAGCGACTTTTTGGATTGAGTTTCAACGGAAGTAAAAACAAAATGATGAACTATAGAAAATTGCAATATCTTGCTTGTTCTATCAGAAAAAAGATGTTTTCATGTTTTTAATAGAAAGTAATCCAACAATCATGATTTCAGCGGAAGACAAACAGTTTAATCAATATTAAACGATACTATAACGTAAAAGATAGAACTGATGTTTAATGTTATTATTTTATTAGAAAGAATCTGCTTAGACTACAAATCTTAGTGGATTGCGATGATTTGTTTTTAAATACTTCATAGTGTATGGAGTTTAGTGAATTACAGTGGCTTTTATTATTTGGGTTTAATGTAACTTGAAAAAAATATATTACTATTGAAAATTGCAAAATTGTGCCTTGTTCAGAAGAAAAGTATTATCATGGTAAAAATTAAATATCAAACTAACAATCCTTATTTTAGGTGGAGATAAACAGAAAAATCGATAGTGAATGGTACCATAACCCAAAAAAACGAAAGATATGTTTAAAGTTATGAATTTTTTAGGTAACAAATCGGCTGTTACTACAAATTTTAACCGATTTCGATAATTTTTATTTAGAAAATACTCGTCAGTGTAGAAGCTTTACTAGATAATCGCGACTTTTTTGATTGTGTTCTCACACAACGTCGAATCAAATAAGAAACTATATTATATTGCTAAATTCGTCCTTAATACTTAAAAAAAATTGATTTTATCGTTTAATTTAGGAAATTGTCTTACAATCATCATACTAGCTGGGGTCAAACCGATTAATGGATACTTAATAATTCTTTAATCAACAAAAGAAAAATTTATTTAAAGTCATAACTTTTTTCTTATAGAATCTGCTTCTACTACAAAAGATAGTCGATTATAATAAATTTTTTTTAAAATACTTATCAGTGTATAGGCTCGTCTGTTATACGGTGGCTTTTTTTACTTAGGTCTAACGTAAATCTAAAAAATATGATAAACAATAGAAAATTTCAAAATTGTGCATTTTTCAGAAAAAAGGTATTATTCTGGTTAAATGTAATTATTAAACTAGAAAATCCTTATTTTAGCTAAACATAAAAAGATAAATCAATAGTAAATGGTACCATAAGCCAAAAGAACGGAAAATATGTTTAAAGTTATCCAATTATTAGGTATAAAATCGGCTTTTGCTACAAACCTTAGCGGATTTTGATGAATTTTCTTAAGTATATACTCATCAGTGTGACAGCTTTACTAGATAACGACGAATTTTTCGATTCAGGTCTAACATAACGTCAACCAAAATAAAAAGCTATATTATATGGCAAAATTGTCCTTTTTTCTTAAAAAAATATGTTTTTATGATTTAATTCAAGAAATTATCTAACAATTATCCTACTAGCTAAAGTAAAATCGATTAATCCATAGTTAATATTATTCTGATAAAAAAAATTTAAAAAGTTTTTAAAGGAATGCTTTTTCTTTGAATAGAATCTGCTTTCACTACAAACTATAATCGATTGTAATAAATTTTCTTAAAAATACTTGTCAGTATATAGGCTCCTCTGATATGCTGTGGCTTTTTTTACTTAAGTTCATAGTCAATTTAAATAATATGATTAACTATAGAAAATTGCATAATTGCCCTTTTTTTTACATACAATAGATATTTTCGAGGTCTGAACTAAAAGTAAACTAACAATCATCAACCTATCTGGATTAAAACAAATTTATCAACAGTAAATGGTACCACAACCTAAAAAAATGTTAGATATCTTAAAAATGAAGTGTTTTATGGGAAAGAATCTGCTATTCTACAAATTTAAATAGATCAATAATCTTTTTCTTAGAAAATTTGGCAGTGTATAGGATTTACCTTAGAACAGTCACTTTTTGGATTTAGTTCCAACGGAACTTAAAACAAAATTAAGAACCATGGAAAATTGCGAAAACGTGCTTCGTTTTTAAAAAAAGGATATCTGGATGATTTAAATTTAAAAGTAATTCTACAATCATTATTTCAGCTGGAGTAAAAAGAACATATTTATCGCAATGACTTTTGTTAGGAAAGAATCTGCTTTTCTACTTATTTTAACTGATATTAATAATGTTTTTTTTAAGTACGTGTCAGTGTATGTGATTTACAGTATTTCTGTGATTTTTTCGATTATGGTCCAACATAACTTAAAAAAAGATAATAAACTGTGAAAAATTGCTAAATTGTGCTTTTTTTTTAAATAGATGTTTTATGATCAGAATTATAAAGTTATCAAGCGATAATTATTCCTGCTAAAGTCTTACAGTTTGGTCGATAGTAAATAGTACCATGATCTAAAGAAATAAAAAATATGTATAATGATGTGACTGTTTTTGGGAAAGAATCTGCTTTTACTTAAAATTTTAATTAATTTTGACAGTTTTTTTGTTTAATCCATGTCAGTGTTATAGCTTTACTATATTACTGCAACTCTTTTTAATAAGGTTTGATATAACATTAAAAATCATGATGAACTACGGCATATTGCAAGACTGTGAATTTTTCTTCAAAAAATATATTTCAATGATCTAAATAAAAAATTAACTTATCCATCATTACTCTAGCTAAAGTCAAACAGTTTCATTGATAGCAAATTGTACTAGAATCTCAAAAAATAAAAAATATTTTTTAAGTGATGACTTTTTCGTAGAAGAATCTGTTTTATCTATATATTTTAATTAGTTTTTATAATTTTAATTTGTAGGTACTCGAAAGTGTATCAGCTTAACTATCTTGTTGCGACTTTTTTTATTTAGTTTACACATAACTTAAAATAAGATGATGAACTATAGAAAATAGTAATAACGTGCTGTTTAATTCAGAAAAAAAAAGGTTTTTATGGTTTGAATAAGAAGTAGTCTAAATATCATTGTTCTAGCGGGAGTGAAATGTTTTAATAAATAGGTAACGGTACCATAACGTGAAAAATGAATCATATGTTCAAAGTGAATATTTCTTCCGAAAAAATCTGTTTAAACTACAAATCTTAATCGATTTGATTAATTTTTTGTTTAAATACATTCCAGCGTATGATTTTTTCTGAAGTCGTGCGGTTTTTTGTATTCAGTTCCAACGTAAAAATGAAAAGTGATAAACTATAGAAAATCGCTTAATCGTGCTTTTTTTGTTGAAAAAAAAAGATATTTTTATGGTATATATTAAAAATTCATTCAGCAATTACTATTTTAGCTGGATTGAAACATAATAATTGATAGTCAGTGGTACCACAACCTTTTACAAAAAAAAAGATAATATTTACCTTAATGATGTTTTTAGGAAAGAATCTGCTTTTACCATTTATATTACCTCATATTATTAGTGTTTTTCTTAAAATACTCGTCAGTGTATGCGCTTTATTGTATTTGTGTGACTTTTTTAATATATGTCCAATACAACTGTAGAAAAGATAATAAACTATACAAAATTGGAATATCGTGCTTGTAGAGAAAAAAGATGGTTAATAGTCTGAATCAAAAAGAAATCCCGCATTTATTTTTCCTGCTAATGTCTAAAAGTTTGTTTAATAGTAAATGGTACCATAATCTAAAAAATGAACAATATGTTTAATTTCATGACTGCTTTTGGAAAAGAATCTGCTTTTACTACAAAGTTTAAACAATAATAATTATTTTGTTTTTAAATTTTTGTCAGTGTGATAGCTTTACTGTATTAGTGCGACTTTTTTCATTAGGGTGTAACATAACTTAAAAGAAAAATGATGGAGTGTAGCAAATTGAAAAATTGTGCTTTTTTGTTAAAAAAGACGTTTTAATGATTTGAATGAAAAAATAATTTATCCAATATTATTTATGCTTAAGTCAATCAGTTTAATCAATAGCAAATGGATCAATAATCTGAAAGAATAAACTATATGTTTAAAGACATGACTTTTCTAGGGAAGATTCGGCTTTAATTATAAATCTTAATCAATTTTAATTTTTTTATGTTTTTAATACTTGTAAGTGTACAGGCTTTACTATCTTAATGCGACTTTTTGGCTTTGGTTCCAACGTAACTTAAATTGAAATGATTAACTATAGAAAATTGCAATATGCTGCTGTATTCTTCAGAAAAAAGACATTTTCATGGTTTAAAAAAAAATTTATCTTGTAATCATTTTTCCAACTGAAAGTCTTACAGTTTTATCAATAGTAAACCGTACCATAATCTAAAAAAAATGAAAAAAAATTTTAACTGTAGGACGGTTTTTGGGAGAGAATCGGCTTTTACTACAAAACTTGATCACTTTTGATCATTTTGTTTTTGATCACTTGTCAGTGTGATAGCTTTACTGTAGTAGTGCGACTTTTTTCATTCAGCTCTATTATAACGTAAAAAAATATAATCTACTTAAGCAAATTATAAAATTGTGCCTTTTTCTCTAAAAAAAGATGTTAAAATGATTTGAATAAAACAGACATTCATGCATCATTTTTCCAGCTTGAGTCATACAGTTTGATCTATAGCATATGGTACGAAAATAATAATCCGAAAGAATAATCAACATGTGTAATGTAATTACTTTTTTAGAGAATAATCTGCTTTAACGGTAAATTTTAATCAATTTTATTATCCTTATTTATTTATTACTCGTGAGTGTAAAAGCTTAACTATCTTGATGCGACTTTTTAGCTTTGGTTCCAACGTTACCTAAAATGAAATGATAAACTATAAAAAATTGCAATAACCTGCTTTATTCTTCAGAAAAAAGATGTTTTTATGGTTTAAATAAATAATCTATGAATCATTTTTCAAGCTGAAGTCTTATAATTTGATCAATAGCTAATGGTACCACAATCTAAAAAAAAAAAAAATATGTTTAATTATATGACTATTTTTGGGAGAAAATCTGCTTATACTACAAAAATTAATCGATTTTTATCATTTTGTTTTTGATTACATGTCAGTGTGATAGCTTTACTGTAATAGCGCAACTTTTTTCATTTAGGTCTAACATAACTTAAAAGAAATTGATCAACTGTAGCAAATTTTAAAATTGAGCTTTTTCCTCTAAAAAAGATGTCTAGATGATTTAAATGAGACAGTAATTTATACATCATTTTTCCAGCTTGTGTCAGACTGTTTGATCTATAGCATATGGTACAATAATTAGAAAGAATAAGCAATATGTTTAATGTTATTACTTTTTTAGGGAATAATCTGCTTTAACGATGAATCTTAATTAATTTGATATTTTATTTTTTTTAATACTTAAAAGTGTATAGGCTTTACTATCTTCATTTGACTTTTTGCAATCAAGTTTCCACGTAACTTAAAATAAAATGATGAACTATAGTAAATTGCAATAACCTGCTTTTTTCTTCGGAAAAAGTTTATGGTTTAAATAAAAAGTTATCCAACCGTCTTTATTCCAGCAGAAATCAAACAGTTAAATTAATAGTAAACGGTACCATTACGTAAAAAATGAAACATATGTTTAGAGTTATTATTTTTTTAAAAACAATCTGCTTCAACTTGAAATCTTAATCGATTACGAAATTTTTTTTTTAAACATAATTTAGTGTATAGGCTTCAGTCTATCACTGTGACTATCTTCATTTAGGTTGAATATAACGTAAAAAAAAATTTTACGACAGAAAATTGCAAAATTGGGCTTTTTTCAGAAAAAAGGTGTTTTTATGAATAAAATTCAATAATTAACAGGTAAAGCAATAGTAAATGATACCATAACCAAAAAAAATGATAAATATGTTTAACGTTATGACTTTTCTGGATAATAAATCTTAACCGATTTAGATAATTTTTATTTAGTAAATACTCGTCAGTGTATAAGCTTTACTAGATAATCGCGACATTTTGATTTGGGTCTGACATAAAGTCAAACAAAATAAAATACTATAAAAAATTGCACAATCGTACTTTCTATGCTTGCAATGGATATTTGTATAGTCTCAATTAAAAACTATCCCGACAATCATCATTTAAGCTGGATTTAATTAGATTTAACAATAGTAAAAGATACCATAACCTAAAAAGATGACATATATCTTTGAAGTTAAGATTTATGTGGGAATAGAATCTGCTTTAATACATATTCTAATCGATTTTAACAAATTTTATCGTAAATTACTTTTATACAAATATAAGAAAAAAAAAACATACACATCGCCATGTCAGTTTAAAAAAAAAGTAGAAAATCCACTCACAGTCTTTATTTTTAAGGGTTACAGTCTTATTTATTATTACTTTATCTGTTGTTATCTATTGATAATAATGATTGTTGGATTAATTTGTATTAACACCATAAAAACATCTTTTTCTGAAGAAAAAAGCACGAATTCGTAATTTTTTCAGTTATTGACTTTTTTTGAGGTTATGTCGGACCTCAATACAAAAAGTCACAATGGTACAGTAAAATTTATCTACTGACAAGTGAATAAAAAAAAATTATCCAAATCGGTTAAGATTTGTAGTAAAAGTAGATTTATTCAGAAAAAAAATGATAACGTTAAACATATTTATAATTTTTTTAGGTTGCGGGACCATGTACTATCGCTCAATATATTAAAATTTTGCTGGAATAACAGTTGTAAGATGTCTTTCAACTTTAAGTAAGAAAAAATCTTTTTTCTGAAGATAAAAGCATGATTCTGCAATTATCTATAGTTTATGTATTTCTTTTATGTTATGTGGGACCTAAATAAATCGCAGTTATACATTGGAGCCCATACTCTGACGAGTAATTTAAAAGGAATTATTACAATCAGTCAAGATTTGTAATAAAGGCAGATTCTATCCTAAAAAATGTCATAACAGTGAATGTATTCTTCATCGTCTTAAGGTTATAGTAGTATTAGGTGTGGATTATTCTGCTTATCTTCAGCTGGACTGTAGCAAATTTTATCATTGTTTTTTTTTCTTCAAAAAAGGTGTTTTCATGATTTGAACGAAACTGTAATTTATCTATTATCATTCCAGCTGGAGTCAAACAGTTTGATATATAGCAAATAGTACAAGAAAATAAAAAACTTTTTTAAAGTTATTACTTTTTTGGTAAAGAATTTGCTATAACTATAAAATTTAACCGATCTTAATATTTTGATTATTTTCATACTCGTAAGTATTTAGGCTGTACTTTCTTAATGCAACTTTATGGCTTTAATTTTAACATAACATAAAATAAAATGATAAACTAGAGAAAATTGCAACAACGTAGTTTTTCTGCAGAAAAAAGATGTGACTATGGTTTGCATAAAAAGTAATCCAACAGTCATTATTCCAGCAGAAGTTAAACAGTTTAATTAACAGTAGACGGCACCATTACGTGAAAAATGAAGCATACGTTTAAAGTTATTTTTTTTTAGAATGAATCTGCTTCAACTAAAAATCATTATCGATTTTGATAAATTTTTTTAATGCTATTCAGTGTATGGGCTTTAGTGAATCGCTAAAACATCTTATATTTAGGTTTAATATAACTTGAATGAAATATTTTACCAAAGAAAATTGCAAAATCGTGTATTTCTTAGAAAAAAGGTATTATTATGGTCAAAATTAACTATCAAACTAACAATCCTTATTTTAGCTAGACATGAATTGATAAATCGGCAGTAAATGGTAACATATGCTACAAAAAAGAAAATTATGTTTAACGTCATGACATTTTTGGCTAATAAATCGGCATTCAGTACAAATCTTAATCGATTTTGATAGTTATTATTCAGAAAATACTCGTCAGTGTATAAGCTTTACTAGATAACAGCAAATTTTTTTATTTAAATCGAACATAACGTCAAACAAAATAAATAACTATATAAACTTGCGATATTGTGCTTTTTTTTTTTTTTTCAAAAAATGATGTTTACATCGTTCAATTAAAAAATTTATCTAACAATCATTATACTTGCTGGATCCAAACAAGTTTATCAAACGTAAGCAATACTTCAACAAAAAAAAATGGGAATTATGTTTAAGGTAATGATTTTTTTCGGGAAATAATCTGCTTCCAGTACAAATTAGAATCGATTTTATAAAATTTTTATGCAAATACTTGTCAGTGTGATAGATTTACTGTATTAGTGCGACTTTTTTCATTTAGGTTTAGCATAACTTAAAAAAGTATGATGAACCAGAGAAAATTGCAAAAACGCGCGCTCTTTTTAAAAAAAAGGATATTTGAATGATTTAAATTAGAAAGTAATCTGACAATTACTATTTAAGCTGAAGTCAAACAGAACAATCAATAGTAAATTGTACTATAACTCTTAAAAAATGAAGAGCATATTTACCGCAATGATTTTTTTTGGGAGAGAATCTGCTTGTACTACAAATCTTAATCGATTTATATCACCTGTTTTTAGTTACTCGTCAGAGTATAGACTTTACTGTATTTCTGTGCCATTTTCGATATAGGTCTATTATAACTTATAAAAAGATGATAGACTATAAAACATTGCAAAATCGTGCATTTATCGTCAAAAAATGATGTTCTGGTAATTTGAATTATAAAGTTATCTTACAATATTGCCTATACACGGAGATGTAATTTAAAAAAAAATTAATCATAATTGGTCATGATTTGTAATAAAGGCTGATTTTTTTCCAAAAAAGAGTTTTTTTCTCACTGCCCGCGCCCTCATAGAACTCAAAAAGTTTTTGGTTTTTGCCGACCACTCTCTTACTCCTCAAAAACATAGAAAGTAGTACCCGATGCTTTTTTTTATAGATCATTAGAAGATAGCTGAAGTCATCTAAAAGACACTATGTCACCAAAATCTTCTATGTTCAGATCCATTATTCGGATTTCAGACGAACTGTCCCCCTTACATCGTCGAACATTACTGAAAAAATCCGATTGCAGCCCAAGCCGCTTTTTGACAGCCCCAGGACATTTTTTATTTTTTTTGCGCCACATATTTGGCAAATAGACAGACGCAGAACAATTAAACGTGACCGTTAGTGATACGAGTGATAAAACAGATAACAGGAGCTTGAGCTCAATACGAAATATAAGATTTGATATAACTCAAGTTCCAACAACCAAATAACCAAATAGACTTGCCCGCTCAAAATGTTTATTGATAATTCATGTTTTAATAGTTAAGAGTAAAACAGAGCATTATATTCGGTTTCAGAAATATGTACATGCGCCAATAAGATCCTATTACAGAAATTTGGCAGAGAAACCGAGTCATGCACATAGTGCGATAAAAGCAGGTGTTTGCAAACCATGATTGTGCTTAAGTTTAGCAACTATATCTATGCAATGGTAGGCTAAGATATCTTAACCAGAAACCATGTTATTTTTATGTTAAATATGATTCGTGATATAGTATCGTGTATTATACTTACTGTGAAGAAGAATTTTACTTTCAATTATGATATAAATAGACAAGGTTGGCTGGATAGCACATGCTTTTGACAATGTAGAAAAATAATCAGATTTAAGGGTATGTTAGCTCTATGTTAGTCAAATAGAAAAAAAAATTTTTAATTACAATGTTATAGTACTACGTCAAAAGTAACTTACTTTTCTCCTTAGGCTGGAAATAAAAAACGTCAACGTCAGTCAATATACCGATGAAACAGATACTACAACACCCGTACAATTCAGCTTAATACAGAATTGAAATAAAACAAAAACCAAACACCTAAGACCAAACAACCAAATAGAATTTCCTGCTTATATTGTTTATGAATGAATTATGTATTGAGTAATACAGAATGTGAGCAGAGATGTCTATTATGTATTGGGACGACGTAAGTTGTATGATCACACCTTATTACCGGAATCGGACAGATCAACAGATTCATGTAAATGGTGGCAATAAAATTTAGCACTTTCAAACCATGATCGCGTTGTAGTCAGGCATACTATAAATTAAATGTCATTAGCTAAAAAGTCTTAATCAGGAACAATGTTATTTTCATACATAATATGATTAGCACTACTATCTGTGTATTATATTCACTGCATAGGTTTGTTATAGTTTTGATCATGATGCGATCAGAGAAGGTTTGCTGGATAGCACATGCTTTTCACATTAGAAAGAGCCAATTATATTTTAGGGCATGTAAGCTTCATATTTGTCTAACAAAAAACATGAGTTAATACATTGTTTTACTACTACGTCTAAAAATAAGACAACTGTGTTTTACCATACCTGAAAATAGAAAACTTAACAAACAAAAATACCTCGAATAAAACTGATAACAGATAGGGGACACGCAAACTTCAACTCAATCTTATATCCTGATCAATTAAAACTCACTCACGTAAAACTAAATAATTAAATGAACTAAGACAGTTACAATATTTATTAATAAATAATTTACTCACTGATTCGAAGTAATTTGGAGAAAGGCAAAAATATGAATTTCTAACTACTGCAACCAAATAGCCTAATATACTTCAACCAAATAAGCACAGAGAGAAAAAAATCAAATTAAAACCATCATTTGTTCTTATTGATTGATTTATTGAAAGACTTGAGTTGTTGTATTTATTGCTTGAGTAATCATATAATCGTGTGTTTGTAGTAAGTATAGAAAAAATTTTTTTACGAGGTCTATGCAGCATGTGTTTTATAATTAGTTTCTTTATTTTTTCATCATCAGTTACAATTTTAGCTGATATACATTTATCTACCTCTTCTAGTGGTATCAATTTATTGTTTAAATGTAACTAGAATGTGGATACGTGGCAATCCTCTTTTTTTAAATTCGATTGTATAAACGTATGCAATACCTTTACCAAAATTTTTATTTTTACTAATGTCATCTAAAATAACTGTAATTTTGCATGAAACAAACGAACAGTGATGTTAGGTATGTCTTTGGGAGTAAACTTTTTTAAAAATTTTTCAATTCCTCTAATTTTGTATTACACGTGACTGTTACGAATAATTCCTGTTTTCTGAATTTTTTTATATTGGCCATGCGTCTTAGTAATGTTGCTGCATATATCTAGGACCGCCTATATACGAGATGTGTTTAAAAAGTACCCGGAATTTTCGTTTTTTAAAAAAATATTTATTTATTCGTCTACATCAATGTGGTCCCCTTCAAAGTAGCCCCCCCCCCCCCCCCCTAGATATAATACACTTATGCCAGCATTTTTTCCAATCTTCGAAGCAGTTCTGATATGCACTTTTTGGTATGACTTTGAGCACTCTCAGCAATTCGGCCTTTATTTCTTAAATCGAGGAAAAACGCCATCCTTTTATGGGTCTCTTCAACTTTGGGAACAGGAAAAGGTCTAATGGAGCCATATCTGGTTAATATAGAGGTTGGGGCATGCCTACGGTATTGATTTTGGCAAAAAAATTACGAACAAGCAACGACGAGTGAGCAAGTGTGTTATCGTGGTGCAAAAGCCATGAATTGTTTTTCCATGAATCGGGGCGTTTTTTTCGGATTGCTTCACGCAAACGTCGCATAACTTCAAGGTAATACTCCTTGTTAACCGTACGACCTTGTGGTAAGAACTCTTGATGCACTATGCCATTATAATCGAAGAAAATAGTTAGCAAAACCTTGACATTTGATCGAACTTGACGTGCTTTTTTCGCTCTTGGTGACGTTAAATGCTTCCAGGTGAAAGATTGTGCTTTGGTTTCGATATCATAACCGTACACCCATGTTTCATTACCAGTTATGACCCTTTTAAGCAAACTTGGATCGTCGTTGACGTCATTTAGCAGCTCCTGAGCGATGTTCATGCGA
>JAPYYV010003076.1:0-27130 GCA_030522625.1 Copidosoma aretas
ACTGCGATTACCCATAAGGTTACATGTTAAATTTGGTCAATACACAAGTATTTATTTCTCGCTTCTCAAGCAACCCCGTGTCTTAAAAATTGAACTGGGCCATTTTTAGGCTATTTTTTATCCGTACCTAAAATTTTAGCTCGATTGCAATGTGAATTCTATTTGGTGTAGAACTTCCTTAAGAGTGGTGCCCGTTAGAAAATGCAACTAATTTAAACTATACGTTTCCAATCAAGTTAAAAAATTTTTTTTTAACAAGCAGAACAGAACATCGTTCTTCCAACAACTATAATATTTATTAATAATTATGCGATCTATTGCAATCACACAAATTTTGATTTGAAATTATATTTATACTTCGATAAAAAACAATAGACAAATTACAGTAGTAATAATAACGTGCTCAATCAAGAAAAAAAAACAGAAGAACCCAAACAAAATTCGGAAAAAGTTATTGCAGGATTGTCAAACCCATAAAATTAGATAATATGTAAGGGGCGTAAGGTAAAATAACAAAAGTAAATTCCGTCACCATCTGACACGACGAAAAAAAAAAAAAAAAATAGAACAAAGAAACATTCACTCTCAGTACCGACCCAAAAAATTTCCCACTTGTCCGCCTGGAAACGGTAAAGAGAAAACACCCGGCTATTCACAAGCGAACGCGATCCAGTATTATCTAATATATACATCCAGGACATTTAAAAACCCTTGCAGGCAACTGAGCCGGTACAAAAGAAAAATTGTAGCTAAAAAAAAACACGAAAACGAATTTGAAACGACTATACCCAATAAATACTAAATACAAGCGGTCGAGATAGCACAAAGAGCAGATATCAACCCAACAGAAGACAAAAAACAAGGTGACAAAAATAATACACTCTAAATAGAAAGCGCGCAACCATCGCAGACAAGCCGTAGTTCTTAGAAAAAGAACGCCCGGTAAACAGCACGAAGCAGTCAAGGCCAGGTAATAAGCGAACAGCCGTAAATCTTAATCCTGAATCTTTTACAGCCATCAGACACTCACAAAGCACGACGTAGAAAAAAAAAAAAAAATTATACACGAAACAGCATTAAACGAGGCGTGGGAAACAGACCCTTCACAACACGTCGACGGTACTAACATACAAGTTTTGGCAGACAATGCAGAGGACGAAATAATTTGAATAACATTAGAACAAGACCCAGAATCATAGAAGGAATGGCGAAACGCTGACAAAAAACACAACATGTTTATGATGAAAATAATAAAAAAGTTGATCCCCAACATACCATGAAACAAAATGACGTGCAGTTAAACTAGCCAGGACATCATACAGCAAAGCGTGCATTTTACGACACCCCCTGTAACGAGCGGAACACTATCTCAAAGATCTAATACAGTCGTCTAGTCGGGAAGCGATTAAACGATCGATGGCATAGAATCAAACACAGAGCTTGAAGACGCACGAAATTAATGGAACGCTTTCGCCAGAAATCAGAGACAAGAAAACGCTAGACTGAGTAACAAAACCAGTCAAAGTAGGAACCACTATAATACAAATAATTTGATGACACAACATTTATTCAATAAATTTAAATCGGATGGATAATGACCAGGAAGATATACAAAGGCGATTTGCTCTACCTACGCATGATATAATAAATCAAACACAGACGCACTCTCAACAGACCGCTCTATCTACATCAGGACACTTAGCCAGCAATGTGCCAATATTTGACGGCGACCCAGTTAAACTTTCTTTTTTCAAACAAATGACGAGGACTGTAACCTGGACAGTAGGGCCACTGTATGAGAAAGATTTAATTGGTTCATTAGCTAACAGGCTACAAGGAAGTGCAGCCGGATTTATGCCACGTCTAGCAAAATTTACGTCGATTAAGGAATTTTTGAGGGAACAAGAAACAGATAACCCGATCATCAGTAATGCCACCACACTTTAACACAATTAAAAACGATCACATAGCAAAAAGGAGGAGATATGGGATCTTACAGCGATCGCGTTCAAGCACTAAATCATAGGACTATAATACTTTATGACTAGAACCCAACTTATTCTCCTGCACAAAAGTTTAAACCAAAAGACAGCACCAAAAAAAAGCGATAAGACATTTTCGTGATGAACTATGGGCCCAGTATAACTACAATGTAACATGCCTAAGTCCAAGAAAATTAAACGAAGCAGTAATAGTGGTGCTAAGTTATGAAAGCGAAATTTCCCTACGCTACACTACTCCAGTAGGACAAAATGCCTACGTAGGCGTAACCCAAGTAAGATTTTAAGACAAAAAAATATTACCAGGCACTTATAACCAGATAAAAATAACAGATGTAACGGAATGGGGTGCAGACGATAACTACAAGTCAAACCTATACGAGGACAAATACGACAATCGTCCAACGTGACCGCTAGTGAATACAGAAAATAAAAATACTTAATGTACGGAAAATGCTTAACAATCTCAAAATAAAAAGGAGGAACAGGACAAAAATTGCGCGCATTGTAAGCATGAAAATTACAACACGATGGAATGTTGCACGTTAGTAATAGACGCTGAATAGGGATGAATAAATCGCAGAAAAAAGGTAATTTTAACAATGCGCGAACTAATAACAATAGAAGCTATAATACATTTCCAAAAAAACTAAAAGAACCCTACCGAGGGCTACGAAAAAAATAATTATAGCACCGGCTACAGTTACAATAGGAACGGGCGAAAATAGCGAATCTTCGAACAACAGGATAATCGATACAGCAATAACAGGTATAATTATAATAATGATAATAGAAATGACGGTAGTAGAAATCCTAGTTATAGAAAAGGGAGGGCAACCATGCAACATACCTGACTCACCTAAAGATAAAACTCATGACGTACAGACGGAGACTTTAAAATCCCAAGACGCTCGTCGCAGTCCCCAGGCATCAAGCGTGACTCAGAAGTAAGCAAATATATAAACAGTGCACCCGAAAAAGAAGCAAAGTCGAAGTGCACCGAGCGAGAGTCACTCAAAGAGATATACAGTGAGCCAAACCTCATGAATAACGCAGATGCAAGCGAAAAAGCAAAGCAATTAATGATACGGCCAATACATGACACGGAAAACATACAAAATTAACCGCTGGGGCAACTCAATAAAATATAGCCAACTGCGAGTGCACAAAATGATGACAATTATAATTTTGCCGAAATTTTACTTTTGACCCAAAGCCTCTGGGTAGAAAAGTACACAGCCAACAAAAGCGTCAAAAATCACTCGAGGAAGTAGAAATATATAGATCAAGTATAGGACACACACCACCATTAGTCTGCATAGGAAGCCCACAATTCAGCAACGGAAGCCCGACATTTTACGCAGATACGGGTGCCAAAATATCTATTATAAAAAAGAGTAGCCCTAAGAAGGACTCATATAATAATTTTAACGAGCAAGTGCTCATAGCCGGCGTGACACACGGAACACGATGCACGTTAGGAACAGGAAAGTACCCCTAAATAGGGTGATATGCACTCTAGACGTAGTCCCCGACGACTTTCCGAAACCAGTGGAGGGACTGATCGAATGGGACTTATTGAGAAAACATGACGGCCACATATGTGCCAAGGAAAATATTATAATAGTGAGCGACACCTAGATACCCTTAAAGGAACCACAAACCTTTGAAATTCTCGCAAAATCGAGACATATCATTTTTGCGGACGTAGAAAAAGAATGTAAAAATATACAAACGAGATGGGTATCTCTGCAATGATCAGAGGAAGGCATTTTGTTCGGGAACAATATTGCAAACAATAATAACGGTAAAGTGTATGCCTAATGCACAAGTATTACGAATAGAACGATAAGAATAATTGTACCTTAAGTAGACTAGTTGAAGTGTGAGACGATTTGCGGGACAGGACCATATAGCGTCGATGGAGACGACGAAACAGGCCTACAAGAAGCAGCGGTAAGAATTTTTAGGGCAAGTAATACTAATGAAAAACAAAGTCAAAATGACGAAATAATTAAAAACAAAAACTTATTTGCTGTAACCAATAAAGTATAAAGAATTAAGAAGACTTAAAAATCAGCAGACATCAGGCTGCAATAAAGAAGAACTATAACACTTGCGCGAAATATTGGAATGTAACCCTTGGGTATTCGGCCTCGTCGAAGAACCTTCAAGAGCAGCTGGCGTCTTATAATAGAAGATAGCTACAACGACAGAAAAACCAACTGTAGCAACAAAATCAGGTACCCGATAGCTCTAAGGGAAACGATAGATGAGGAGTTGAAAAAATTAGCGGACCAGGGCATAATTAAATCCTCTACATTGCCGTATAGTTCCAAAACATAGATAGTACTCAAGTAGGCGGGCCCAAACGGGAAGAAGAAATTGAGAGTGGTAACAGACTTCAGACTACTCAACGAAATAACAGTCGGTTCGTGTCACCCACTACCATTCCAAAGCAATATTCTAAGCCATCTCGCATCTGCTTGCTATATAACTGTAGTGGACCTAAAAATGGGATTCTTCCAAGTGGAAATAGATAAAAAAGACGCTCATAAGACAGCATTTTCCGGACCAGATTTCCACTACCCATGGAAACGTATGCAAACGAGATGCACTAATTCACAAACTACATTCGTACGTGCGATAACACTAGCGCTAGCAGGCCTATAAGGACATGAAATAGAAGTATACATGGATGACATAATGATGTTTGCAGCAACATTGTAAAAACACGGATGACGGTTAAAAATATAAGTTTAACGTTTGGATGATAACAACCCAACAAAAAAACCAAAAAAATGTCGGTTCCTCAAGACAGAAGCGAAAGTATTAGGCCACATAGTCAGAAACGGACAAATAAAAACAAATCCGGAAAAAATTAGGTCTGTAAAAAACTCCCTAAGACCTACAAACGCAAAGAAAATTGAACAATTGTTAGGTATTACGGGAAATTTCCGCTGTTTTATCAAAAATTACGCAAAAATAACACAACCGATTTTGAATTTTTTACGAAACGGCACGAAATTTAAGTGGCAGGAACCTTAACAAGAAGCATTTGACACTCTCGTTAACGCTCTGTGCAGCGAACCAGTACTCTTAGCACCCGACATAAATAAGCCATTTATAGTTACAACAGACGCATCAGTCTACGCGATAGGCGTAATATTAAGTCAAAGAAAAATAGGCGAAGATCAACCTTGCGAATATGCATCCCGCTGCCTAAGAGGTAGCGAACTTTGCTACCTAACATACGATAGAGAACTGCTTGCCATAGTCTATGCAAAAGAGCAATTTAGACCATACTTTTACAGAAGGAAAATTACAGTAGTTACCGACCACGAGCCTCTAAAAAATTTCCACAGATTAAAAAAACAGGATCTGCGATTTACAAGACCAAAGGAATAACTACGTGGTTACAAATTCGACGTTGTCTATGGACCCGGGGAAATTAATAGAGCCCCTGACGCATTATCATGCAACTTGATCCTGGAAAAAAGAGAGAAAAACCCTGACCTATGGCGCAGAAAGTTATACGAACTTGCAGAGGAACAGGCAAAAAAGGAACTTGGTGACACAAACGCCCCACCAGCAAGGATATACAAGATTCACATAAGACAAAAGAAAAATATATCATGACAGGACAGGAAAAATTAAATAGAAATTCCCGATTTAGACAAGTCGGACAACAAGGTGGAGAAAAAGAAACGCCGGAGAAATAAAAGTTCAAGCGAATATACGCCAAGCAACGACAGTGACGCAGACTCGGAGTCGGAATCGCTGGAGACAGAATCACAAAAAAAACGACACTGAATGTAGGTAAAGCAACAAAAAAAAGAGATTGACCACGTAAGACTCTCAACACAAACTGCAAATAAAAAGGGAGGGAGAAATACATTCAACTGCAGCAAGTGACAATGACGAAGATATTCTATCGCAAGGACCAGTCAATAAAAAACTTGCATACATGCAAAAAGATAAAAATATGCAAAGACACGTAAAACTCACAAGTACACCTTTTATCAAATGATACGAAACACAAAATTTACAAACGTAAGACTCGCTAACGCCAGCTGAATACACTACATAGAAGGCCCACAGAATTTTCCAATACACCCGAACTAGAAGATAAATCGAAGGAAATAATAATAGCAAACTGCAACACACCATCTGGAGAAAAAGTCGTGCCAAGAGATAAACATGGAGCAATAACGCACTGGGGATGGCAGCTAGTAAAGGCAAAGCTAGCAGCGAAAACAGAGGAGAAAGAAAGTGAGCGAAAAAAAGTAGGGCCTAAGAGGAAATATGTGTAGGGATGTGCGAACCAAACGAGATCCACGAGAAAGCAAAACATAAAGGGAGGGTACCATATGTGCGAAATAAAGACGAAACCCTGAGCAAAGAGAAACAGCAATCAGAGACGTCGAGTACAAGCCCAGCCGAGCCGTGTCAACTACAGACGAATCAACGCACATGGAGCGAACCGTTTATTACAAGAACATATATCGAAAGAAAAGACGCACACAATATATCACATGGCGTACAGATACGAGAATGGCTAAAGAAAAGCTCGAGTCCAAACAAAAAAATTGACGCTATGCTCGCTGACTCAATTAATTTTTTTCAACCAAAGGTTTGGCTGGACATAAGACACCAAGATTTTCAGAGAAAGATAAAAGTTAGAATTGGCTCGTGGGAACCTGATAGTACAACAGATCAGCAAAAAAACAAACATCTAAAGAATACAGTCAGTGACCTACAGTCAACTAATAAGTCAAATAAAGAGACCAAATTATGTTGTAAAGTTGTGTCAAATGCTAGCAACAATACCCAACAAACAGAACCAAAAGAAAATCACAAACAAATAAGAAAAGATGCATAGCAAAATGAATGAAATAAGATAGATGTTTAGACTCAAAAATGCAGACTGTACTGCTCGGAGCCATACGAAAAATTTGCGCTAACGGACGTCCCTCACGACGGAAGTTGTCTTTTTCATTGTTTAATCCTTCTAAGTGGTTTAACACTCTCAACGACATAGCCAAATAGAGCCCTCCGTCAATCAAAATAGATTCATTCATTTCCAAGTGACTCCGGATAAGATTATATACCAGCATTTTATAGGAAATACGGGCAGCAAATGTATTCATATATATTTAGAAAATCAACACCACCAAGCCCTAATAAAGAAAAAACATAATAAACAAACAAGGCCTTACGGCAGCAGATGCTCGGAGGCGGAGCCAGAGAAGCACCTGTCAAGAAGTAAAGAATTAGGACAAAATTAGGACAATAAGAAAATTTACGACACAGAGTAGAAAGAAAAATATTGCAGAGGACGTGACATTGGGGAGAAAATACATGAGAAGCGCAGGTTACCCGCTCCTGAACCCCCACCTCCACTGGAGCCTCCGTCGGCATACAACTCGCAGGGTTCGTCCGATTCATCGCCAGAGAGCCGATTCATCGCCAGAGAGCGACAAAGAACGAACCAACGACCTAAATTAGGCCTTCGTGGAATCGGGAGGCGAAGCAGAAAGTGACATCAGAAATGACATATTAAACTCAAGCGCCCTAGCGAAATACAGGGTATACAGAACAAGGCTTTCTCAGGAACTACTACCATGGGCACTAAAGGAGAATAAGGACCCACCACCACTTAAAAAAGTGAAAAAAGTTACGGATCACCCATTCAGATATCTGGAAAATTTAACATTTTTGCTCAATAACGGATAACGTCCCTGATACCGAGACCATTGACGCACTCTGTGAAAGTGGCTATATAAATCCATTGGTTTTAAACAATGAAACTAAAGGAGTTGGAAACGCAACTTTATCAGCACCGCCTACCATCCCCAAAGTAATGGCGCAATAGAGCGCATGCATCATGTCTTAGCAGAATATTTAAAAGCATACCTCGATAAGGCCGAATAATGGAACGAACTGTTACCATTGTGTATGATTGCATACAATACTGCAGAACATGAGAGTACAGGATACACACGTTACGAACTACTTTTCGGACAGAAAGCTCGCATACGATCAAGCTTTAAGCGTCAACAAGATGATCCTACATATGACAAGTATTTCGAACAAATTGCTGAGTCCCTAATGGAAATGTGCACTATAGCAGCCATAAAACAGGTACAAGCTAAATTCCGCTCAAAATACTATTATGACAGGAAACTCAATACTAAAGACAATATGAGGGACCCTACGAATCGATTATAAAACTCATAACGTAAAACTACAGAGAGGCGAGGAAGTTTGAGTTATCCATGTAGATAAAATAAAGATAACCTGCATACTTAAAGCGCCTGCACAAAATAAATGAATAGTTTTAACTCAATTATCTAAGCAAATAAAATAAAATGGTTAGAATATATATCAGGAAATAGCCCTTTTTTTCGCGGCCCCGGACGCGTGACAAATAAAACAATATTTAGCATACTCTATATTTAATATACTTAATAAATAGTTAAGTGAATAAAATAGTAGTAAAAAAAAATTATAATATGTAGAAAATGATAAAAACTCTGTAACAATGATAAAAAAAGAAATAAACATATAAATCTGAAATTTTTATAATTATTTCCATTGCCATTTAGGTAATTCGCGAAAATAGGAGTAAGAGAAAGTTTGATTAATATTTAAAACAGCACAATGGCTGTACACCCAACATGTGGGACACTTAAATTATTAAATAATAAATGAGTTTATATTTGGCAACACTTTAATCATTGTGTTAGTTTGCATAATCACCTCTTTCATGAAATGATAGCAAAGATTCAAAGCATTAAATAAGAAAAAAAAAACAGTGTCAAAACACACAATGATAGAATGTAAAAATAAGATTTAGTAATGGTACCGCAATAACGAACAAAAAAATAGTTGAAAGATAATTATTACTGCAAAATCGTTAGTGGAATTAAAAAACACGGTAACATCATGTAACTTAAGCTTATACAAAAATTTAAATGATAATTATAAAAAAAAGTGTTGTTGCAAGAAAAGGAAGACATATAATAAAATGTAAAAAAATTATGATTCGTTAAAGTCGACAAATACATTTACAGTATGTGGTAATTAATCCTTACCCGACACAAATGTAAGTAGTAGATTTTAGAGGATGTGTAGATTGTAAAAATCTAGATTACGATAGATTATTTATAAATTACTTCAATTAACATTAGTTACATTTGTTGTTAACGATATTAGTCCATACGAATTATTTTATCAACCAGGCGCTTAATTATAGCCCCTTGCTCAGTTTCCTAACCAAAAATCTCAGTCACCTAAATTATCTTTACCCTCAAAAAAAAAAAATCAACGGAAAAAAAGAGGTTTATCATTATTTAACCTAGAAAACCGACAATCTTATCGCTCATAAAGGAAAAAGTATAATTAGAAGGTAGTTTAATGGAACCAGATCAAATAGTATTCGACTGGAGATGATAACTGGAAGTTCTGAAAACAAAAAAAAAGCGATTATAACTGTAAACGAGACTAAAACAAAAAATGTGGAAAAGAAAACGATATACACATCAGACGTATATGCATACAAAGAGAAAAAAAAACATTTAAAGAAAGTCATAGTCAGATCTCATAAAAGCAGTCCGAACGTCCTAAATATATGCACCTGCGTACGATTAAGAAAGGCCAACCGCAACCATAAGTCGACCCACGGCTGAAAATAATATCAGCTTTACGACCAAAGCAGCAGTCTCCATCGTCACCGAATGATGGAGTCATCATGGCAATTAAAATTGGCAGTGATAAAAAGAAAAAAGAGTTAACAACTCGCCAAACAATGATGTAAAATATCGATGATACATCAAACACATCTTTGAACAAGAGAAATTGTCCGCAGAAGAAAAGAGTCCAACACAGATTTTTTTAAGATGATACCAAAACTCTAACGCCAAACGCAATAGAAAAAACAACTCACTAATCTCTTTAAAAAAAACCTCCTTCCAAACCCACGCAGACTCATACAAATTTATTTGCTTCCTTAGAAAAAAAAAAAAAAATAAATAAATAAACTCTGAATAATGATCGTAAATAGACATCAAGCAAATCAAATACAAGATAATTACTTACGCGATTATCACATCTTCTAACGTCCACTAAAAGAAACTATGATGATAGCGTCGTAGAATATGAGAATAATTGTAACAATAATAATAAGATAGCATAAACAGTTGCACAAAAAAGATTTATAATAAGTATACAAAGAATCAAATTTCAATTAAGTTAAGTGATACTATATGTAAGAGATAATACCAATTAAAATTGCGTAGAAAAGAGAATAATTAAAGAAAGCAACATACATATTGTTACAACACCAGCATGCTGGGTGCGGAATACTGTAGCTATTCCAAGTGCCTTCTCTTTCTCATTACAAGCAAATATGGGAGTGCCTTTTTTAATGTGGAACTCCTCTACCAATCTGTTATAGAATAATTACAGAAACAAGACTTTCTGGGACTGGCAGAGAACCACCAGATAATAGCTTAGCACTACAACTGGTAATAATACAACAAGAAGATGCCAGGAGGGAGCCTATCGTCATCCAGATGCAGGGCATCTAACACCTGTACAACAGGCCGACAATCAAACTCCGAAGCGAATGGCCGTAAAACAAAAGCCAACAGCTCGACAACCACAAACCATGAACAAGAAATTAAATTTAAAAAAAATGTAACAGCATTACCAACCTACAACGACATCCTCGGCTAGAATAACAATGAGAGCAATGATAATAATATTACTTAAAATGATAATAGAATAACTAACATACTAACATTAGAACTTATAATTGCCTAAAAATACTAACAAAACAAAACCTAGTAATGTGAATTTAACGCAGTAACGCCTTAGCCATGGACATCCTTGACAATAATTTTTAAATGTATACCTTGCATAACTTGATGCATGCACTTACCATGTAAATATTAATACATACATTATTTTAAATAAAGCAGATATACTGCTACACAATTCTTAAAAAATTTAATTCTTCAATATTTAATTACATTAATCAATTATTATTTATGTATAATTGTATTATATTTTTTGGCTGATCCTCGTTTCTCCTAAGGATTAGTTGCGCTGTGTTTTTTGTGTATACATTTTTTTTTGTTCATGTACGCGCTCTTCCTTCTTTTATAACATTTGTGCAAAATTGCAAAATCGTTTTATGTATTAATGTTACATTATGATTTTTAAACAAAGTTATTTTTTCTTTAACATATTTTTTTTGTTACATATTTGTATATTGTGAGTTAAGCATCATATTCGTATTGTTACTTGTACGTGATGCGTATCTTACATGAAAATGTGTCATAGTATAGTTCAATAGACTTCTTTTCGTATATTAATACGCTTAATCTTAAGTGAAAAACAATAACAATTCGGTTAGTACTATATATATACATATATATAAATACTACTAACCAAATCGTTACTGTTTTTAACTGAAGATTAAGCGTATAAATATAAGAAAAGAAGTCTAATGAACTATATTAAGATACATTTTCATATAAAATACGCATTATGTACAAGTAACATTACGAATATAATACTTAACTTACAATATCAGAATATGTAACAAAAATAATTTGTTAAAGAAAAAAAAACCATGTGTAAAAATTATAATGTAACATTAGTACATAAAACGATTTTGCAATTTTGCACAAATGTTATAAAAGAGGGAAAAGCGCGTACATAAACAAGAACAAATGTATGTACTAAATACACAGCGTAACTAATCCTTAGGAGAAACGAGGATCAGCAGAAACGACTACCTTTCTATTTCTCAAGACTGGCAGACATGCCTACAGATTATCGCGCTACCCTTGGCTCTTCCCTCGGTCATAAATAATAATAAAAAGAACTTAATAGTCCTCACTGTGTACTTATTTCGCGTTCACCTAACTGACCACAAACCCTTGTAACGGTACATTTAAAAAATTTTTTTTTTAAATTTCTACAATTACAATCTTTTATTATAATTTGTTCATAAATCCGATATTCTATTGGTTAATTATGTCAATGATATTGCATATTATGCTTTTAAAAAAATTTCATTGGTTAATAATTTTATTTTTGACTTACTATACATTCATTTCCATTCATAATACCTCAGTTAAAATTAAGCAGTACTGGTAGATGATTATTATTATAATTTCTCGCAAGATAGTTTAATCAATTAATCAAATAATAAAATATATTTTGAAATTACATTAACTAAACAAATATTGTGATTCAAAATATAACTACACAACCTACGATACATTACTGTAGATTCTTCGCCATGTGCTAGCACCATCATAGATCCGTACATATTTTTGTTGAACAGACATTAACTGCTATCATGTATATTGCGTATATTGGCTGAATTTGTTTTTTGTTGGAATATCTAAAGAATGTTTTAAATAATAAAATCATAACTGTATGTCGTCTATATGATAACATCATGACAATTACTTAATAAAATACTATTCTCTCGTAAATACTAGCATGATAATTTTGATATATTTAATACGTGTGCTTGCGTTTCAACAAAAGAAAATAATTTTCTGCAACTACATTTCTAATACTACTAATTGATCAATATCCTACGGTCTTTTTTTAATTATTACATTTTTATGCATATTATGCGAGGTACCATCTGCAAGCTTATGATTTTTACTATAATACAGTAAGTGTTTTATTGTGTAACTAATTGATTGCGGTTACAGATGAAAAATGTTTTTAGGTTCCTCCACAATAGGATGTTTATAGTTTGAAAATAATAGTAGAAAATATCTCCTAATTTTTTAGATTTAGGGAGGTTAATAAGGACTGCGATACAATCAGCGGGATTTACATTAATAAATAAACCATCAATGACATGTAAACTACTTTCGCTGAAGCACCCTTAAAATTAAAAGTATAATACACCTTTACAGTAAGTAAAATAGACAGAAATATTGATAGTGATATTTTGAATTAAAATCACATGGTGTACGATTGGAAGATCTCATCTTATCACTGTTTCGATATAGTTTGCTAGATTTTAGTACAATAATGGTTTGCAAACGCCTCTTATTTTGCACTATCCGCATCAATTGGTTGCTTTGCCCCATTCCTACAATAGGTTATTATTGTAGAATGAAGTTTTTTTTTTTAATTTAGTTTATTCTTTCAAAGTTTTAAAAAACTTTTTATCATAATTGTTGGATAGTTCATCAATTTATATTAAAAAGTAATGAAATAAATTTATAAAAAAGAGAGAATGAATATTTAAGTTGAAAGTTCGATACAAACTGGAATATCGTAGGAAGTGTTAAGGAGATAGCTCGCAGAAGTAGCTCTTAAGCTAAGGTAGCTGTTGTCAGGCGCTCAATTTACTTTTTTTAATGTTTTTTTAGAGATTAAAAATTTAGTTTCGTTAAAGAATTGAAAATGTTACAAAATTTTAAATAACTAATTTATTAACGTTTACAGTGGACTAAATGAATTAGACATAGAAAAAGTCATTGACATATATGATATATTTTTATACATAGTATAACTTATGAATTTTTTAACTTATTTCACTTTTAATTTGAATTAAATAGCAAATCTTGTACAACTATAAATAAAAAGCGAGATAGAAATAAACTATGTAAACAGAATCTTTTCGGTTGATCTGTCCGATTCTGGTGATACGGTATGATTATACTATGTACGCTATCCCAAAACACCATAGACTGCCCTGCTTAAATTCTAAATTACTTAATAAATTTTTTTTAATAAATAGTCTGGGCAGGCGATTCTATTTGGTTGTTTAATCTAAGGTGCTCGGATTTTATCTTATTCTGTTTCCGTATTTAGCTAAATTTTACAGGTATTTCAGTATGTGTTTAATCAGCATTATAACTGACGTTAACATTTTTTATTTTCTGCCTCAGCAAAGCCAACTTGGTTAATTTTGACGCCATAGTAGAATATTGTATTCGGACAAATTTTCCAAATATAAAGATCTGCCATCATGAAATGTGAATATTTTTCTACTTTGTCTGAAGAATGTGCTATCCAGCCAACCATTTGTATTTACATTGTAATTGAAAGTATAATACACCTTTACAGTAAGTATAATATACATGATTGTATTGCTAATTATATTTTGTATTAAAAAGACATTGTCTGTATGAATCGGTAGGTCTGCCCCATTCCCGTGAGATTTTTATTGTCGCATGTACTTTATTCCGAAATCGGATAAAATATTCTGTTTATACTCTCAATTATTGAATAATTGATCCATCCTTAAACAATATAAACGTGCATGTGTATTTGGTTATTTGGTAGTAGGTACTTCTACTAATTTGTAGAAAAAAGAAATTCTTACTGTCTCGTCAGATGATAATGATCGCTAATATTCTTGTCAGTGTTGTTAAATGACTTTCTCCATATGTATCATTGTGATGCCCTTTTAAAATTTTCTTTTTCAGAGTTTGTGAGCTGGATTATAGGTTTTGGATTTTCATATGAATTTTGTAGATTGAAAGCAAGTATTTTAAGCATGCTAACAAACCATTCATCGGGTGTTTTTGTATCAGATTTTCTTTAACGATAGCTTGCACACTTGGATTTTTTATAATCAAAGCCGTATATTACATAGTAGCCAATGATGAAGGCTGTATGCTGCTGATATGCTTTTTTGTCACCTTCGATTGGCTTAAGCAACACTTGAAGTCAGCATAAACTGTAAGTGGTACTCTCTCTTGATGTTTATAATTGTTGAAGTTAAGATATTTGTCTTTTTTCTTGGGCAGTCATTTGGCTGCATTCACCGTCTTGTACTTTAAATTTTTCAGTAGTACGAAAAAAATGTAAGCATATTTCGGGTATGTTATGAGCAGCATTACCTTTCGTAATCTAATCCCTTACGTGTCATGATAAATCATTAATCCACACATGATAAAATCAAGGTGGTGCTGCGTTAATTACTACTCCATCTTCTGCAACTTCATCAAGATATTGATCTTGAATTAAGAGAAGATAAGCATGTTTCTTTTCTCGTTCGATGTAACATGTAATGGAGGGACTGTATGATTCCGGCCTTTTTTCTGCAGAATGTATAGATTGATGGAAACATCATTCTGTTCACCGAAAGCAGATACCTCCGTTGTTATGACTGGAAAAGTACAGCCTCTAAAATTTAATTCATTTTTAAATTTCTCATATTTGAGGATATGTTCAGCATTTTTTTTAACTGAATAAAGTTTTAATGGATTTAGCTATTTCATAATAACAGTTTAATTCACTATTAAACACAGAGACTATTCTGACTCACGTTTTTTAAATTCTTCAAGGTCTCTTTCAATCAGTTGCTAAACATTGATATTAAATTATTACACCAAATCAGTAGTCTCATATATGGGTTAATTTTTGACGTTAAAGTATATAATTTCCTGTACTTCTTCGGCATTTGTTACTTTATTCAAAATAGCTGTAACCATAGAATTGGCGTGTGTGACACTGTGACTAAGTAAGGCTTCCTTTATTTGCTCTTTAAAAACAGATCCAGCGTTGGTAAAAAAGGATTTTGTATCTAGATAAGTAAAGTTTGTGATCACAGCTATCTCGATGCTACACTGAAACGCTGACTGTGTACTGCCGATCTTACTGCTGGCAGTCTCTTGATCCATACCTGCTTTCTTTTTAATCTGGAAGCCCTACTATAACTCTCTATTGACAGAGCTCTATTGCAAGAGCCACACTTTAACCTCAGCCCGTGAACCGGGTCCTTCAAGACGCTATAAACACACGCAGCACTCTCATACTAATCTATACCTATACCATCCTATTAGCGCTCTACACCTATTTGCACCACGATGTCGACCACACTGCCACGCGGTGGCTAAGCATGAACTACGAAATCGGTGCAAAACATTAGATGATCCATTCTCGCAGTACGGGCAGTGCATTAACTACCGTAAATTGTAATTACTAACTCTAGCTGACCTTTAAATTTAAAAATCAAAATCAAATACATGTCAAAAGCTAACGGATTATTAAAGGTTGGGCATGTAAGTTAAGTCAGTACCGTACATTCAGTATAGCTATATATAGGCCCCTCTTTAAGCGTGGCGTTGCCGCGTTCTTTCATGTGTAATGTATACTTATACTGAATGCACGGCACCGAACTGACTTCCCGAGTAAGACAAGCTTCTACGACTCACTAAACATTTCCGGTATGCCAAACTTTTAATAGTTTGTTAGCTCTTGACATGTACTTAGTTTCCATTTGATATTTAAAAGTCAGCGTAGAGTAAATAATTAGAATTTAGCTTATCTAATGCACTGTACGTACTGCGGAAATGGATGATCTGATGTTTTTCACCGACTCCGTAATTCATGCTTCACCACTGCGCGGCACTATGGTTGACTTCAGGGTTCGAATAGCGCTTTATAGATAGATCCCCCTATCAGCGCTCTTTACTTACACTGCTTATAGCGCTAAATACCTTTACCACCCTATCAGCACAATACATGATGCATTTTAATTTTCTTCTGGCAAATTATTAAAAGAGAGAAAGGATTATGGAGTGCCAATAGGATGGTATAGGTATGGATCGGTATAAGGGTGCTGTATGTGCTTATAGCGTCTCAAAGGATCCGCTTTCCCGGCTGAGGTTAAGGTGTGGCTCTTGCAATAGAGCTCTGTAAATTAAATATCATAGTAAGGATTCCAAATTATAGGAAAAACAGGTATATTAAGAGGCTGCCAGCAGCAAGGGCTAAAGAAAGTCCCTGATCTAACATGGCTCGTCTAATAGCACGGTAGATAATGTAGGGCTAGCCGGTAGCCACTACTGAGGTTGCCGCATGTAGGGCTGCTGGATTATGGAGTGTGGCTAGTAAGAAAATCTGAGCTCGTGCTAGGAAACCTGGCCGATACGGTGTTAGTAGGGCAGCCCGAGCTATAGTACAATGCTTGTCAAATCTGGCACTAGTAGGGCTGCTGGAAAAGTAGGCCAGAACTCTATTAGCTTTAACACTAGTTTGGAAAAGTTTTTTATGGTTAAAAGTACGTATTGAATTGAAGTTTTTTTTTTGCCAAAAATTTATGTTTTGAATTGTTATTTAAGGTTCGACAATAGTATCATGGCATAAATATTAGTTTTTCTGTACTCGGCATCAACCAATCTGTTTGCTTGTACGACAATTATCAGTCTATCCTAATCCAGTCGTGAGATGTAAGACAAACAAGGCGACCCAAAAAGTGGCACAAGAATATTATAAGAAACTTGATTCATCACCCAGTATATAGAAAGATTTTTATATAAAGTCAATAGAAGACATACAAGAATTTTCTACAAGTAATGAACAAAATTACTTCCTAATAAAACAAACATCTCCCAACTTATCTAGCTCCTTAATTGTAAGACGTTTAATGAAAAAGACACACACATGGACGTAGTATGGTGGAGTACTTTAAATTTGTACATCTGAGACGTTTCGCAGTTAAGAATGGCTTTTTTGGACATGTAATAATTAAAAATTACAAAAAACTTACAATTTTCTTTTACTACTTGCTTGGATACAGACAAAACGATCATTAATCTATGAAACAAACTTACTGCACAAATGATGCACCAGCAACTTAATATCTAACTAACATGACTGTAAATATAACATGATGTAAACAGGAAACATTAAATCATATACACAAACCTATACAACCGGACGAAAACGCTTATAACGTCATTTTTGTCAAATTAAATCTAGATAAGTATTGTTATAGAAACCAAGCAGCTGGCCTCAAAGATCGTATATACATATCTGTCTGTAAGTTTATACTTATGTAAGTAAGGAAGAGGTAAAATGATGCGTTAAACATCCAAGACCATGCAGATTTACCAAATAGGTATATTATCACTAGTGCTATTGAATATATGGTACCTTTCAGATGTTTGAACCATTAACCCTAGTATTAGGTACTACCTAGATGTTTAACAAAAAACTCTAATATTAGAGTAGTGAATATGTAAATCTAAGATATTCAATTATAAAGTATAGAAAGTAGATAAGGATGTGTAAAACTAATGAGAATTGGTGAAATAAAAGGTATATATCTTTTTTTGTATAAACGTTGAAAATCTGCAAACCCAAAATTATTCTACGACTTTCACTAATAGAAACATCTTCTTTAGCTAGATAAACAGATATTTTCTTCAATATGATTGTGAATTCCGTGCAAGAAATTTATATACTGTCAGGAGACTCTTACCTATCAATGGATACCCTGACTATTTTGTCACAACAACGAATAAATCTAGACTATCATACATTGATACAAACATAAAGGCATGCAATCCTTCGTCACGCGAAAGTATGGTATAGGCACTCAGAACTTTGGTGGTTCTCGTTTTCATAAATATTTCTTATTTAATATCGAAAATGTCTTTTTCAAGTGTTGTTTTCTAGTAGTAGTAGTATCCAACAATAGTAAAATCTCGTCATTAATTAAATGAGGAAATGATCCAACACCCAAAGAGTTAGCATCAGGGGTCGCATACAAGATCTTTTGTCCATGCAGCAAGGATTGAGTGGTCCAAAATTCGTGATTTTTAAGATTTAAGATTATTAAGCATAAGAAAGATATTAATTCTAAATAAAATCAGTTCTGTTTTAACTAGACACTAAACGCATTGTTCTTCGGTTTTTAATATTGATAGTGTCAATTCTTGGATAGCGAAAGTAATGACTTCTGTAGGGAATTCCTAGAGTTGCTCAACATTTTTTGGTACGTTAGTAGCATTAATAAAAAGACTTAATGGTATAGTCTAAATCCTTCACATATTACATATCTAAACGATATTCGACGTTTTATATAGAATGTTCAATAATTTTTTACATAAGGTTCAACAACAATTTTGGGTTTGCAGATTTTGAACGTTAACACGAAAAAGATACAGGCCTCTCTTTCTACCAATTTTCATAAGTTTTAAACGTTTTATACATACACTTATCTATTTTCCATAATGTATACTTAAATATCTTCGATTTACACCGTCACTAGTCCAATATTAGAGTTTATGGTCAAACATCTAGGTTATACCTGATATATTAGTTCATGGATTAAACAAGATAGAGGTACCCTATATTCTATGATAATAGTGTTAATAAAACTGTTCTGCGAATCTGCATGGCCTTGAAGGTTAAACGCACCTTTTCCTTTTTCATTTCTTATATAAGTGTTTACTTACACACAGATAAGTAGAAAGGATTTTTGAGATGAGCTATCTAGTTTTTATAAAAACACTTATCTAGATTTAATTCAACAAAAATGATAGTATACATCTTCTTTATCCAGTCTTACAGCTTTGTGTATATGATAGAATGTTTACCGTTTACATTATGTTATCTTTATAGTGATGTTTATCAGATTTCAACTGGATGGTGGATCTTTTGCACAGTAAGTATGTTGTATAGTTTGATGGTTGTTTTTTTTTGTATCCAAGCATGTAGTAAGAAAAACAATTTTTGTTTCTGTAATTTTTGATAATCAGATATCTGAAGAGGCCCTTTTTAATGGCGAAACGTCAGAGATATAAAAATAACTGCTTCACCATACTTAGTCCATGTGTGTGTCTTTTTTATTAAATCTCTTATTTCCTTTTTGGAGTAATCGCAAATGTCTACTTAATTAGAAATATTTTTTTCTACGGTAGAAATGACCAGCTATATTTTGTATGAAATAAAATTTTTTTTTTTTCCAGACAGTTAATAGAAATAATTCTTTAGTTTTCGGAATAATTATAACTACAAACCTAAATTCATACTGAAATATATATCATAAATCAAATCAATAATTGATTTATCAAAGTTTATGATGCATTTGACGTCTGAAGCAGAAAATACCTTTAACAAAATTTTGAAGTCGGGTGGATTGAATCAAGGTCCACGTGTATGTAAGTTCAACGTCTTACCGCCGCGCCACAAGCACTGCTACCACATGATGCGACGAATTCATATAATCATATTAAACGAATTTAAAAACAAAGTTATCTTATAATCTATTGAATATTATCGTAAAAGAAAATTGTAATTAATAAATAATATATCATATCTAGTAAAAATCATTTCTCAAAATTATGCTTTTTATTTGACATTTTTATTTAACTTTGCCTATCTACTTGTCTGTATGTATGTCTGTCTGTCTATCTGTCTGCCTGTCTGTCTGCCTGTCTATGAGAAACCTGTTTGGTAATCGGTTTTTCTATGTGATACATTATTAGTACTTTTTGCATATAATAAAGATTCTTTCAGTATTCTTCTGACCACAATGTAGACAATCTCTTGAAACAAATGTATAACATATAATTACATTGATCATACTAAAAAAATACTGTATAAAATGGTTGAAAAATTATCGGTTCTCACATTTTAAATACTAATGTAACCAATTACGTAAAAATTGGCACTTGAAACGAAGCCTTTGTAATTTTTCCTTAACTTTACGATGATGCTATTTGTTTTCTCGTATTTGAAATTGCATATACTACATAATAGTCCAGTGCAAATATTTATTGCAAAACTATTTAAGACTGTAGAACCGATATAAAGTGACTTCTGAAATACACGTAGCCTAATTTATATACTGACATCGATCCAAAGATCTTGGCTATATCACATTATCGAACCCATTAAATTCTTATTTTTAATAATGAAATAACTTTGTAATAATATTGCATCTGTCACACATCTACTAAATTATCATGCTCTCATCCCTATTTTAAACGTCGAAACGCTGCTGAATGACTAATGCTTCCTTTTTATTTTGTGTAAGGTGTATGTGAGTGAGTTCAGGATGACGTAATATTCTGTGCAGCTGTTTTGCTGTGGAACAAGCGAGGGACACTTTCTTTGTGTTGGTTATCTTTGAAAGAAAAACAAGTAAAAAATATCATACGACATTGAGAGAAGAAAAGAAGAAAACTGTGCTTCAATAGAGACATAAAGAATGTCTATTTGACGTAATATTGATAGTCAATAGAACTAGCGACTAAGCTATAGAGTCATAAATAACAGTAGTCATAAATGACTACTGTCGCTCACAGCGAATGCAGCATTAATAATATAATTAATTAAACACGGACGCTGCTACTGCTCACCCGTATTTATTTATAACAAATGATTTCAGTGGAAAACTCAGGATGTACCTCTTACCGCTTAGTCGCTGTACATCGGATGTGCAGTATTATAATGTATCCTCGAATAATTTGCTAAGACAATTTTTTTCTGAATAAATCGCTGATCCGCAATCAACAACCTAAAAAACTATGAAAAAAAAAATGTATGCTTTTTTTGAAAATATTTGTCGCACTATTTATTCAAACAACTATTTTGAATAATTGTCTTTAGCATTATAGAAGTAAATTTTTATAGGTTTTCTCGTTCAGTTGAAATTTTCCTGTTTCGTGGCATTCTTGGGCGGTTTTTAACCCCTTTCTATAGGTAAATATGAATTTTTTTATGGAATTAATTTATTTCTACGATATTTCCTGATTATTGATTTTAAATACTGATTATGCGTTGTAATAACTTGTTCAACAGGAACACTGTTTAAACTTTGATGTATATCATGATTTTTATTATAATTATCTAATTTCTACGATTCTACAAGATGATTCGTAAGTCGGCTAGACATATCTTGAAGAATATTTGATTTAAAGTCAACTGGTTGTGTGTTTGTTTGTATAACTTGTTCTTATATTTTAAATTCGCTTAAGAAAGTTTTGCTTGTTGATTTTTAAGTATTTACTGTCCCAATACAAGGTTTAAATAATCCTTAGTGAAAATCAAGCTCGTTACTACTATAAGGCCAGTGATTGTCACCGAAATTTTTTTCAATAGAATGGGTAGAATATCCAAATAATTCATAAACCATTTGTAGATTTTTATGATTAGTATCAAGAATTTTTCTCTAAATATAAGATGGTAATACAGCGATAAAAAGATCTGAAGCAAGGGAATCAAGCTTCTTAAATGTGACTGCAGAATCTGTTTCTAAGAACGCTTATGAAACATTCTAGCGTAAATTACCGCAAATAAGTTTATGATACAGTTCTATGAAATTTGATTTTGCGTTGATAATCATTTCGTGGATGTATTAAGTCAAATAATGAATAGTATAACCTTTTACTAAACCAAAACTTTCAAAAGTCGTTTTGGGGTGTAACTTTGAAAAATATTATTCAACAAATTATAAAAATTTTTATTCTATAGTTTTTGGGATCATTTATTGCGAATCAAAAGTAAGTTCAAAAAATTGATATGACTGATCTTATACAGTGGACGAAAGATTTGTAAGTTTTGAATGCATTAAAAAAAATTTTCAGAATGGCTTGTGGGTCGCTGATTACCAATTAAAGGTTAGATTTAAAAAGTTAAGGACGATTACCTAAATTTAATATACCTTAGAAATTTAAATAGTTAGTCTTCTCCCAATCCGTAAGGGCCCAATAGAAGTTTTTCTAACAAATGTGGATCACTCCATGGAGATCACTAGGGCCGAGGGCGCTTGCAAAGCCACGCCCGAAGGGATCGTTGGGACTGCCCCGGCTGAATTTACTGGATTAGCAAATCCTATCTTGCCTACCAAGGCTGTACAAAGGTTGCAAATCTGCCCGATGTAGGAAAACTAGTATCTTGTGCTATCGTCATGGGCCAAAAGCGAGATTTTTCTGCTCTAGGAAGAAAAGTAATCCAATTCTTTTTTAATGGAAATAATTTAAGATTGAAATTTCTTATTTCTACCCCTCACATTTTTGAGTGGCTGGTGTGCCCTCGGTAGATAAAACAGTTTTTACGGTTGGTTTTTGCCAGGAATGTGCATCTCTCCAGGGTGATTACGTGGGCTCTCACAAAGCAGTGCACGAGGGACCATTGTGATCACCCTGGGTTGGATGCACATTACCGGCGAAACATAGCATTATCAGTTCATTGTCATCATCTGTCAATTTAAATTTTTGATAAAGCAATCGTATGCCTATCGTATAGCGGGGGGGCTCTGCCCCCCCCCCCCCTGTGTATCCCCCCCAGCCGCGCACAACCGCACAACCATTGTTGCGATACATTTAAACGTGTCTCCGCTCGAATCCTTCACCCGGAATTTACTTCGTCTCATGCATGAAATTTTTTTCATTTAAAGACATCCAACTTTTAACATGAATACCGTTGTTTGTAGACTACAAAACTTATGTATAAATTATGCTAATGATCGGTGCGTCTTAACTATTGCACAAATTTCAGAATACAAATTATTGTCAGTTTTCTTTTTGTAGAGCATCATTCATCGTTGTGATTTTTAAATTCTTCTACTGAATTGTTTAAACTAATATTCTAAGATAAGTACGATCAACTCTTAAGTATAACACGTTTGAGTCAAGAAATCAGCTCTAAAAAGTCAAGTATTGATTTACCCCTGCTCCTCCCTCTGACTCCTCTCCCCATGTTTTTGTAAAAAATGTGTTTCAAAAAATTAGGAATTGTTTGCAAAATACAAGTTTTGCAAGAATTGCCTTACAAAATAAACACAGTCCTCTTGAAAAATCATTGTTTAATAATTAAAAAAGTATTTAAGAAAAAAGGATTAATTTAAATTTTGGTCAAATGTGCATCAGTGTTAAACACTATTTCATTAAATCGGTGATAACTTTTCATCCTTCGAGAGAAAAACAATTTACGCAACTCAAGCACTAGCCTTTGCACCCGTGTACCAACTTATCACCTTTTAACTGCTTTGGCCATAGGGCAATACCAAAATTTTCACCCTCCAGGCCCAAAGTAGTCGGTGGGCAGAAAGTTTGCCAACGAGCGAAAAGTTTCAATTGGCACTCTAGTGGCATGTTATTCTATTTTAAGTTGTAAACAATATTTTTTTTGCATACATAGATACATACTCAAGGTGTTATTTGTAAAAATAACAATGGCGGAAAATAAAAGCACAGTCATCAAAAATAAGATAAGCCAATGAAAATGCACATAAATAATCAGGTAAGATATAGTTTCTTTATTTATTCCAATAAAAATGTTATTGTAGCTCTTGAAATGACAAAACTTTAAAGTGATTCCGATAAAACTTCCAAAAACTCTCAGAACACTACAAGAAATGAACACAATTGCCACGAGCTGATATGTTTTAGAAAATACTAAAAAAATGTCTTACTTGTCCCTTTGTAACCTATATCTCACCCAAGCTTTTCATTTATGTGTGAGTATTTATACATGTTTGTATGTATGTATGTGTGTATGTATGACTGTATGTGTGTATGTACTAGGGTTGACTGAAACCTTCTATGACTAGAACATGAATAAAGTAAACCTATTAGAATATCCGTCTTCGTCCAAATTTGATCTACCCTTTAGATGTTATAAAAGTTCATATAAAATTCCTGCCAACTTACATATACACCTAGATACTGTCAAACCTTGTTTATTTTTAGAACTATTAAATAAAGAGTTTCGGAAACATAAAGAAAGTATCCTTTTAGAAAAGGAGTGCCAGAGGTTTTGACCATTGTAGTTTTTTAAGCTGCAGTGAAATTTAGCTTAAAATTTAAGGAAAAATATAAGGAGCGATTTCTGAAAGTAACTAAATTTATCGAGTTACGCGTCATTCTTTATTTTTGCAAAATAATTTGGAAATGGCTTCATTTGGTACTTATTAAATATCTTGCAAAATTTTTATTTGAGGAAAACATTTTCTACGTAATAGTTATTCAGGTGATAATTTAATATAAGGGTTGCATGTAAAAAAAAAAAATGTTTTATTGATCAAACAAGAGAGCGGAATAAAAAAGGACAAAAACTTGAAACTCTAAAGGAAAGTACTGTAAATTTCACAAATCGCATAAAATTAAGTATAACATAGTCTTTTTCATGCGTAACGATTAGTGCTCTTAAAAGTGGCAGACAGAAGCGCGCGAAAATCAAATAGGCCGTATTGGCAAAAACCCAAAAACTCAGTTAACGCCATGAAATTATTTTAATTATTCGAACCCCAAGCAGCTAATCCCTAGTGACCCCATACGCTTGATTGTCTGGATTTTTGTTAAATAATTAATTTATTTAAATAACAAGCAGCTGATAACCAGTAACTTAAGTATAACTGACTGCCTGCACTTTTCTTACGTGAAAAATTAATCAAATCCCAAGCAATTAATCCCTAGTCACCCAATACACTTGACAGCTTGCACATTAGTTTAACAAATACAATATTTTTTTTACAAGTAATTAACCTTTTGTAACCTAATAAGCTCTACTGCCTGGGTTTGGATTATTAAATCAGAAATTATAATACTTCATAACAGATCCCCAATAACCTAATAAGTTCAAATGTCTTACATTTAGCTTATAAAGAAAAATATTTACATCTTGAGTAATTATTCATTAGTCACGTTGCATGCTCAAACGCTTGCACTTTAGTTTATTAAATAAATTACTCATATCCTAAGCAGCTCTGTACTTTTGTCTTTTACTTTAATTTCTGATATGCAAATCAGTCAATCTCCAGCAAGCTAATGCGCTTCTCTGTATGCATTTTTAAAATAATTATGAACTTATATAGCAAGCAGTGTTGTTTGATTTACAATATGCGTTCGCTTCTTCATGCTTTTTCTTAGTAATTAATGAAATAATAATTGTAAGCAAACATCTATAAGAATACGAGTTTGCTTGCTATTATTTTCTATCATTTGAAATATATTGATTCAATTTAGAAAAAGATTGTTGACTGATCATTTAGCTCGCATAGATTTTAGATTATAACATTAATCATATTCCAAGCCAGAAAAGTTGAGCAAATAAATGCATTCGCTTTCTGGTAATCTTTATTTTTAATACAATTAATTATATTTTGAAAAAACCTAGTCCAAAAAACAGAACACGCTTCTCTACTCGTGCCGTCAGAAGTTATATCATCATTAAGATTCTAATGCGCTCCCTAGCTTTTTTTTTATCAATTATATAAGGAATAATAACCAAACAAGACAAGTTAAAGTAGTCAGAACTCATATATGCTAATAATTTTTAATACTTGTTGAATAAATAATAGCCAAATTGGAGGTTTCATTATTTATCCAAAAATCTTTGATGCAGATGGTCGAATTTATGGAGTTTTTTAAGATTAATTTTTGCGATATTATTTATGCATTTTTTAAATTAAAATTCAGGCAATCCAGTGTAAGGAGTTATTAGGGACTCATTGCTAAAGATGTTAGCAATTTATTCGTTAAATAAAAGTATAGACAGTGGAAGGTATTGGGTTCTAAGGATTAATTGCTTTGGATGTAAATAATGAATTTAACAAACTTCATTGAAGACATTCAAACGTACTAACTTCCTGAAGAATAATTACTTAAAATTGTATAAATTTTTGGGATAAAAAGTGCTGGCAATCGAGCGTACCGGGTAACTAGGGATTAGCTGTCTGTTATTGATATAAATTAACTAACAAAATTACTGACAGTTAAGCCTATTTAGTTTCTAAGTATTGGCTAATTGTTATTTAAATGGGTTAACAGAAGTCTGAAAAGTCAAGCGTATAGGGTTGCTGAGGATCGGCTACTTAGGATGGACATTCTTAAATTATCAAACAATAGTGCAGACAGTCGACCGTATCGGGATAGTGGGGATTTGATGATAGGTATTTTAGTAATTTATGCGATATAAACAGTGCAAGTAGTCGAGCGCACCAGGATACTGGTGATTAGCTAATTGTTGTCTAAATTAAGAATAATTAACTGACAATAATGCAGGCAGTCCAGTCTATTGGGTCCCTAAGGATTTCATTCTTGACATTTCATTAATTTTTTAGGTATGAAAAGTGCAGGCAGTCGAGTGTACCGGGTTACTGAGGATGTGCTGTTTGTTTATAAGATAAATAAATTAACTTATTATATAGCAGACACTCAAGCGTATCGGGTTCCTAGGAATTGGCTACTCCTTATTTAAAATATAAACACCAATAATACTTTTGTCGACTGTAAATGTTAAAACAAGACAAATATTTATATCGGTCTTACAGTCACATTAAAAAATAAACATTAATATTATTTTTAATTTGACGTATGTGTGTGTGTAATTTTTAAAAT
>JAPYYV010003077.1:0-21705 GCA_030522625.1 Copidosoma aretas
AGTAAGTCTCCAAGCGGAAAATCACAAAATCCTCAAAATTTGGAATCTCTCTGTTAAAAAAAAAAACCTCGAACATGCATCTCTTTTTTTTTTTTTCAGATCTCATCGTAGGTGTTTACGAAACAAGTGCGGAATACAGTACCCGAAGGGCGCGGTTGTTGTATGTTTATGCCCGAGGTGAGAACAACATGGTTCGTACCGAGGGCAGAAAGTGCGTCCCGAGGGCAGAAAGGCTCTGCCGCACTTTCTGCCACAAGTAGGAAAAAGACGATTTCCCGCGCGAGTGATGATTGACGTGCACGAGTTACCTGCACCGGCCACGAGTGTGGAAAATTGTCCCACACGAGTTGTGTACAAGATTTTTCGCAATATGCGTGAGAAAAATAGAATTATTCATTGAATAAATTAAGAAAAAGTGGAAATAATTTGTATTTAATTGTTTCGTATTTTTTATGACGTACATTAACACACGTATACATACACGGAGAGAAAATTCTACTGATTTTTACATGACAACTCGTCCAAGAAATATACTTGTACCGTTGCACTGAATAAGTTGGAGTCACCACCGGAATTATTCTAGTAGTAGCACAGACGTAGGCACACGTAATTTCTAGGGACAAGCTGTCCAGTAATTATTAGCTGTTTTTTCTCTTTGTGTACTAAGACACTCGCTCGTGCACCAACATAGTGATAAATATCAGTATCATTATTCAAAGACCATTGCGGTCTATAAACATGAGTAAAAAATATTGAGTGAAAAAGGTGGTGCGGGGTCCTGGGGTGGCAGCCCCGGTGGGGGTGTAGGGGGCGAATAAACTTATGCCGAACACCTTTCCCGCACACTATGCGGAAAAATCGATTTTCCACTCTAAAAACAGTGTGACAAAAGACTATTTCCGCACACTGTTGCGAAAAAAAAATTTCAGCCTAATAAAAATGTGGTAATCTGATTTTGTCCAAATCTTTCCAGTTTGTAAAAAGAATGACTCATGTATGTGATTAAGTTTTTTTTATTAACGCACGTAATTATCATCCGAATAGGCTCAAATTTTGTATGTAGCTTTGGGCTCAATATCTAAGCTAATAGTTTGCATTTGGACAGTTTTTATAGCAGAGAAAAATTTTGCTTGCATTTTAACTGCATTACTCCAAGAAGAAAAACCAGGTATTTCGTGATAACTTCTTTCACAATCTTTATACACGTTTGCGTTCAAGACAAAGTTGTAGATCTCGATGAAATAGAACTTAATGTCATCCTAACTCTGTTCGTTGCGAAAATTGTCTTAGAAGGCGGAAAAATTTTTTTGTAGCATGTAATCTTATTTTTATATTTACTAGGGCGCTCCGATCCCTGCACGATTCGAGCGCCAACCTCCAAATTGAATCAAACGTACTTGTTTTCATGATTCTTAAAGAATCTTTAAATTAATCACGTTCTTAATAAAGTTTTAATCTTCATTCAACCTGAAAATTTAAATTACGTTCACACGACGGATGAAAAACCTTCAGTCACTGCAGACAGAATTATTATAAGAAAATTATTCAAATATGTTGAACTAACATAATTACATTGCTACCAATTCTATAATTTTAATTAAATTTGCTGCTCTGGCATCTCGTAGGTTGGTAGTGCCTAACATGCAAGACCTATAGTGTTTTGCATAAATTTAGCCGCTTGTTAACTCTGTAATTTTGCTTTATTACAATGATGTATTTACAAAAAAAATATAAATGTACAAATCTGTCGGTTAACGTATACCAACTTAAACTATGGATGGTGCAGATTTTGAAATGGACCCTAAAAATAAGGTTTATGCTGATGTAGGAAAAACTACGAAAACGATGAAAACGAAAAGAAATGTTACAAACGTGCAAGTGGTGCTATTTATGGAGAAGAATAATTAATTAACTTGTTAGAGATTAATCTAATCAAGAACATTGGGGAATCCTTAATGATGTTTCTAGAAGTTGCTGCTGGACAAAAAGGTTAACAGATTTAACAGATATGAAATAGGAAGTAAGGTTACAACATTTTTATAAATTCATAAGTGTAAGAAATGTTGTAAGATAATTAAAAATTAAATGAATTAAAAAAAATTTTCTGCAGTATGCAATTCATTTTAAAATGTATGTACATTAGAGAACGAAATAATCCTTGATTCATCAAAATTTTGTGTGTGTTGTCAAATAAATATTTATTAATAAACCTATCTTAACACTGGCAAATGGTTAATATAAGTCACGTATCAAATATTACTCAAAAAAGGATAAATAATTATTCATTTAAGATCAAGAACCGTTCGTACAATTTTACAACATTTTTGAAACAAGTTAACATTTGATCTCAGTGCCTTATAAATGAAGTGGATTCAATCTCAAATCTTAAACGAAGATTAATCTTCTTCTCTTATAAATAATTGACTTTCAGGTATCAAATAAATTATATAAATTCAATATACTTCGAACGTAATGCAAGATTTAAAATTTGTGTAATAATTGCTATAATAATAATGAAAATAAATATGTAATATATTAATTAATATATTCATGATTTTAATTAATTCTAATATAAAATACTTATGTATAGGAATATAGGCGATGCAATAAAATTAATCGTGATGGTAGCAATAATAGTAATGCTGATAACGCTATTAATGCATTACTATAGTAGCTCTTTTCAGGGGAAATTTTACCGTTACTCTACGGTAAAAATTATAGCAAATCGACGATAAATTTTAGTTACCATAAAAATTACCGTAACATACAGTAAAAATTCATGTAGAGTTACGGTAAAAATTCACGTATCTCTCAAATTTCACAGGATTACCGTTACTTTTACGGTAAAAATTACTGTAGTTTTTTTCTCCTTGTATGAGTGAAGATAGTAAAGACAATGGATGCTATAATAATCAACTATAATTAGTTTTAATAAATTTAAATTAACAATTTACACTTTATTATAAATGAAAATAACTAGAGTTGGCTTGCACTAAGAACAAAATTTTTTAAATTCAGGTAAGGTTTTATTATATAGTGCTGATAAATTATTTTATCTGAATAATATTTCAAGTAATTGATTCTAAAAAATACTCAGTAAAATCAAATGATTTTACCTAAAACTATTCGTACAATTCAATATTTTTCTGAATCAATTACTTAAAACATTCTGATGAAATATTTTATCAGTAACATGTGATGAAACCTTTATTGGAACTATGAAATTAAACTTTGAGTGATATAAAAAAAAGTTGTCGTGAGTCAATAAAATAAAAAATACAATACCGTATGGACAATATTTTTTAATTATAATATCCATATTTTTAACAAACATTTTTTACGTTCTAAAGCAATTTTTCGGCCCAATGATTTATAGTTTTGAATAAACTAAGTAGCTGCGCTCCCTGTACGCTTCACGTGCTAACCCTCTATAATTCAATCAATCATAATTATTTTCATGTATTAAAGTAAAGGTCTAGAAATCAAGAAATATTTGGAAAATAAAGAGTTAGAGGGCAAGTATTAAAGAACAATGGGCAAAACTAAGATGTGGGTGTGTAGGCAAAGCTGGTTATAAAAGCTACGGATTGTAGGGTATGTAAAATAAATACGGAAACTTTAGAACATTTTTACATGCGAATTAGTGAAGGAAGAAATCAATAAAGACTTAGTGGAGGAAATTGGGTATAGAGGCTTAAAAGGATCAGAAGAATTGGTAAGACAAAGATTAATCCATCTATTAGAAGGGAATTCGAATGAGGGTATTTGTAAGTATAGCATAGAGTTTCAAAAACTAGGCAGATCAAAAGCCGAGATAAGGCATGATCATTGAAATTTTCGAGAAATGTTAATAAAGAGAGGAGGCGAAATATAGCAGGGAAACTTTATTGTAGAAGATGTAATTTTAGATTTAATTTTGAGACCGATAAATTCATCACACGGCATGTCACGTGGGGAAATTATATGTAAAAAGATCGTCAAGTTGTGAATGAAATAAATAAATAAATAGTTCAAGTTGACAGACATACGGTGTTTTTTCATGATTCCTCAGGTAGCTAAGTAATCTACCACCTATATTTGTATCAATTGGGTGATATCCCTTTGCATTCATCCACGTTATCGAGGCCAACTTCGAAGCTGTACGATTCATAGTATAAAAGAAACGATGCAACAGAACAGACAATAGGTCGATAATAGTTGCCGAACAATTTTTTAGGACCTCGAGATAAAACGAGCCAAAACTTTCGATGGTCTCGTCCTGATATTTTTTGTCTACAATGTCTTGTCTCGAAACAGGTATCCCACGAGCCTATCCTATCTAATATCACAGTCACTTTTTCTTGCACCTATCCGAAGTAGATTTCTATAAACGTATTTATTCCTTCGTAAAGGTACAATAATAGAAGTATGGAAGTATCATAACCTATACAAATGCTTATTTACCGTTACAAACTCTTTTAATTTTGAATAACGTAATTTAAGGGCTCAACACAATATTATAATGTATTTTGAACATTCACTCAAAAAAAAAAGTGTTGTTTTTGTCAATTTCAAAAGAAAAAATATCAAAAAGTGATCAAACAAGGCATTGATGCAATCCCAATATTTTTTTGTAAAGGTAAGTTAATAGTGTGTAATTTTTTTTTAATCGTGTGTTCAACAGAAATTTATTTTTACCAGCGGTATTAGTTTTGAGGCAATAACTTTTTTTACAGTACTTAAATATCGCTTTATGGTGGAAAATTTTATAATCTTAACTTTGTATTTTTTGAACATCTAGTAAAAATTTGTCTGCAAGGCTACTCAAGACACGTTACTCACGTCAAAATGCTTACTAAAATAGTTTTCTGCTTTAGTATTAAATTACAATTAAGATATAAATATTAGAATAACCTATCAGGGCTAATCTCGCTGTAGCATATTTGAAAGAAATTATCGTTGTCTGCATTTTGGAACATTGTGGTCGATTGATACTCTAATATGCCCAACAGCTACTCATAAAAGCAATGTCCCCACGTCGAATCTCAATCAGTTTAAGATATCTATAATTGCACTGATAAATACCAAAAGGTAATACAATTTTTGAGCGAAGGTAACATTAAAATTTGGAAATAGATTACTGTGAGAAGATACCAAAAAAGTTTAATAAGAATAACACCAATCGAAAAAATATTCTCATTCTTCGAGAAAAGAAGTATAAATTATAAGTTGAGTTCTCTCCACGAACAGGCAAATCATAGATATGTCTAAATTCTCAAAAACGATAATATGTAACTTTTGACAAGAAATGGAAAAGAAAAACAGGTATGAACTAGGAAAACCAAGCAAAACTGAAAGGGCGTCCAGTTCTTTTCACGAACAGGCAATTCATAAAAACGTTGACATTTTCAAAGGTAAAATAAAACTTTGTCTCGAACTTTGCACAAAAAGAGTGAAAAAATTAAAAACCCTTCTTCACAAGTAACAGGAACCCAATAAATCGAGGAAAAGCCTCCACCTATTCCCTTTTGCCCTGTACAGCCATACGCCCCTGCCCAATCCATCTCCCACACTCCGTGTATAGCCAGCAGCAGCAGCAGCAGCAGCAGCAGCAGCTTACACCCCAATCCACCTCCCCTCCCCCTTCTCCAACAGAACAACATTTTCTCATCCTCCTCTCCCTGTACCAATACAAACGCGCCCAGCATCGCACGCACTGCCGCCGCCATCCATTAGCCCCCACCCAAGCTTCTCTGGCGTTGGCTGAGCTCCAGTCCGACAGTCCCGTTACCAGGCGCATGCGCCCCCTAAACTCGAGAATCCCCCACTCCTCCAAGCGCCATGTTTAGGCGCTTGCGCGGGGCAGGGAGGGGCCGCTTCGGCGCAGACGAAGGCTCCGCCCGAAAACGGGGGGTAAGCGAGACCTCGGCGATTCGTCAAGGCTCGCGGCCAATCGGCGCCTTGCCAATGACTCGGCTATCGCCCTCCCCCTGGCCTAGCGGGCCCGACCAATCAGAGCGCGCCTCCAACCCCAAGCGAGGACACCGCGCTCTCTCCTGCTAGCTTCCTCTCGGCGGCTATGCTCTCTCCCTCGGTACACGCACCAGTGTATGCGTTTGCACTACGGTCGACAGACAATACCTGCTTCAGCAGTGGCGAGAGCTCCCCTGCCTGCAGTACTGCTTTTCCCCTTGGCCGGGCATTTTCTTGTCTTGCGTGGCAAGCCTCACGAATCTTGTTCGTTCTCGCATACAGTGCAGGGCTACCGGATGGAGATATAGTGGCTTATTTACAGTGCAGAGTGTGTACGCGTGTTGTGTGGTGTGTGCCTTGTATTCTTTTAATGTGAGAGCAAGTGGAGTTTATTAGTGTAGTATTATACCATTAACCGTTTGGAAAGCATTGCTATTGTACCTCCTCGCGAGTGTGTATCAAATACAAGAAATCTATAGTTCGGTACTTGGTGCTATTGAAAATTTTTTTTCCCTATAAAAAGAGAAACATTATCTCGAACGCCAGCGGCGCTGGGGACGTGAACGTACATACATATATATATATATATATCAGTATATGCTCGAGTCGGCGCTTCAAGTCCATGATGGAACGTTGTTGTGTTGGTGCTAGTCCGACTAATGCTGCTGCTGTTGCTGTTCTTCAAAACGTGCCAAGGTGTGACTGCGCAGGCGCACTGTAAGTATATTGGTGTAGTCCGCGGCCGCCTGATGACTCCCTTTTTTCTCTTTCTCTTTTATTTGGTTTAATTTTGTCTCATATTATCTCTTATTCGTTCGTTTCAATATGCATGTATATACATGCCATATACAGTCCATACCACTACACAGACTCTACGACTAATCATCGTTCGTCTTTCTCTCTTTTTCTCCCACTCTGCATTTCTGTAGCTTTCGCGTCCTCGTGCAGCACTAGTGCACACGGCACCGTACCTATAATAACCGTATACTTTGTATATTTCTTTTTGTTGTCAATGTTCCTCGATTTATCTATCTTTTTTTCATACTCGCATATCTCCAAACACTTGCTCCCTTATCTCTGTTGCTTCTTGCACCACCATTTTAGGTTATGCTCAGCGACCAAATTAGGCATAAAGGGGAAACTTGAGCATAGCATGGAACAGGGACTCTTATTTTCCTCACCAAGACACGAAAGATTATAGAGATGCAGTATATCAAAATACTGAAAGAACCAACAGCCACCAATAAAACCGAAGGGAGTAAAAGAGAAAGAATTATGACACCTTGATGAGTAAGCGAGAATGGAAAGTTTATTCAGGGAAAAGACTAATTGCGGCGACAGGTTCGTACTGTGATCAACCGCGTAGACCAAGCAGATTACGACGGCTGACCTCAAAATGTAATTGAAAAGAAAAAAAACACAACCGACTGCGCGCGTTCCTTAACCTCAAAAAGCGTCTGCTGTCAAACCGCTCGCATCCATATATATAAAGAACAAGAGCGAATAGAACAAGACACCCGAGTAAATAGGTATACTTATAACGTGCAGAATTGAAAGTGGAGGGGAAAGCCCTCCTGGTGCGATTATAATCTGCACAGACACACACGGAGCGACGCACCAATACAAATGCACGTAAAACGCGATGGCGAAAGCGAACCAGCCAGCCGCGTGTGCACAGCCCCATTTCGTTACCCGTCCCTCTCGCACTGCTCTCCTCGCTTGTCCAAGCTCTTAGTGTTATTATTGTTATTATGTGGGGACGGGATGATTGCCGTGGCACATGTATACACATTACGTATAGTACGCCCGGTACGCCTCTATACCTATAATATTCACGTACGCGCGTACGTGAGGGCACGCCACTAGTGTTCAGTGCGTGTATGGTATATCTGTACACAAGTCTCTGATGCGTGAGCGAACAGCTATGGCGAGGAGACGTTGAAGTATCCATGTTTTGCTCCAAGTAAAAAAAAAAAAATACAAGGAAAGAGAGAAAAGAACAAGCGCGTTCTTAATGCATATATCTGTACATATACATTATCCGGGACCTCCCCCCTATATTTTTCATTCGCCTCCGCTGTCTTCTCTTCTTTCACTCGCTCCCCTCCCTCCATTGGTACTTCCACTACATATGTGTTGTATACAGTCGTCGTATCCCCCCCCCCCTCTCACTCCTAGCCTACGTGTGTGCCGCCTTTATCCCCTTTTTTGTGCTTTGCTCCCTTCATTGTATGCATGTATGTACCTCTACACGCATAGGTGCACATGGATGTTATGTGCACCTATGCATGTGGCAGTAGAATAAAAAAAGGATCGTCCATCTCTCGTGTGCCTTCTCTCTCCCACCACTATCCATCAGATCCGTACGTTCGTTCGTTCGTTCGTTTGCTTTCTCATCTCGTGTGCGCGCTCCGTGTTTTCTTTCTACCGTGTGTTGCGACGTTACCTAGACGTTACCTACTCTACCTATATCTCGAGTAATATATAAACACTGTATACACTTACGCATCACGTATTATGAAATGCAACGTGTACTAACTTTCGCTTTATAGGCATAATTGATATTGTACACGATTGTACATGTACTGATATGTGTCTTGTTATCACCGTGTTTCTATCTCATATTATATATACATGATATAACGTGTGCTTGTTAAATTTTCTCGCTCTCTCGTGCATTAGCGATGGTAGAAATATATTTTTCTCTGAAACTTCAAACGTTATACCAACTTTTTAGTAAACTTTCACGATATAAATGTAGTTATACATATATTTTATAATAGTCAACAAATTTTAAGAGAGTTTTCAGCAATGGAAATAGATTAATTAGATTGGTGTTAAACCTCCTGAGTTCACAGTTTGCTAACTAAACTCGATATTTGCTGTTATAATTAATATCGCATTAGAAGACACGAGTTTCTGTTAAATAAATGTTACTGAATAGTGGCCCATGATGATACCGAAACTGTATCATAAATATGTGATTTTTTATAAGAAGACAATTATTCACACCTCATATCAAATAAATCATTTCAAACTTTGAACATTAAATCCGAATGTATGATGGTCTTAAAAATTTCTTGATATAATAATTAACCAAATGACAGGTTAAACACTTTAATTTCATAAGTCATGGTTGGTAATTACAACAATTAAGACATTCATTATTGGGACTCAGTTAACTGTTATACTTGCAGTTGACTACACATTGTATAATAGCTTAGCTAGAATGAACCAAGAGCCCTTAACCTTAACAAAATACATGCATTCATAAAAACTCGCCTACATTTATTTAAAACTATGGTTGTATCGAACCAGACTTCAATAGGAAATGGGTAATTAAAACATGAAAATCTGAATCCGTACAAAATGTATTTTTGCTCGTATTTTTGTACACAATATGAAACTATACTCAAAAAGTCATATTTAATTTGCAAGTCATGATGTTTGTGACGCTTAGATTTATTTTAACAGTGTAGCAGCAATAATTTTTCTGCAGTGAGATACACGAAGAAATACGTTGACAATAAAAAATTGTCAAGTTAGGTTGTCATGAATTCAAAATAAAATTTTAGGCTTGCCTAAATTATTAACCTTTAATTTATTAACTGCTTTTTATTAACGAAAAATTATCGCAATGTATAGCTACATAATATAAGGTTTATCGTAACTACACGGAAATAAATCATAAATTAAGGTACTTATTACTGATAAATATTATCCAACAAGTTCTATGAATTGTACTTTAAAATATAGTAACGTTTAGGCAGTAATAATTTTTACTACAGTTATACTATATGCATGCTTTCCCAGATGTTGATAAAAAATCAATCATAATTGTTAATAAAATAATTATCGATAAATTATTTTTAAAACTAAAAGGCTCCGCCCCCTTCAGGCACCACCGAAACTTAATTGAACATAATAATTTTCAAGATTTTTGTGGAAAAAATCAAATGATTCGACTATTTGCCACATATAGTTATAATCTTCATTAAATTTGCAAATTAAAGTCTCTTAATTCATTTTTCAAAATCTCATTTTGGAATTTACCCGCTCTTGACCAGTACCAGCCAATCACGAAACGAATAAAAATGCTTCAGTCTTGTGATAATCAATCTTTTATGATAAAAGATTACTCAAAAAACTTTCTTAGAGTGCTCTGTAGTAAAAAAAACACTGATTTTTAATTGACAATATTGTTGAAATTACGCATTCAATGTAATTTTGGTAAGAACATTTTCTGACCATGGGTGCAAAGTGATTTAAAGGGCGCAAAGCGGATGTTGCAATTTGTGCCCATAGTAAGAAATTAGTACATTACGCACAAGGGCACAAAATGTGCCTACAGGCGCTAAATTGCACTTTGCACCCTCGATAAAAAATAATATATATGCGACGGTGTAAACGTACAAAACGTTTGTAATTTGCGCTTTAGTGACGTAATGTACTATTATTTAGCTTTAGGACCTTAGTTGCGTAATAGATATAGCTTTTCTGAAGTATTCTCAAAAAACCATGTATTGTTTGGAATTGCATGTTTTGTAAAATACTTTCTTTCTTAATAGCTAATGGTGTAAGTACTGAGTTGATCGTTATACATACTTTCTGGACGTGATATTACAGTATTAAAAGTAAATAAACCCCCATTTAGCTAACCTGTTTGAAATAAAAACCCTCACTTTTGTTTTATAAATAAACTGATATAAATAATTTTTTTCGTTTATCGGTTTCGGTATAAGTGAAGGTTTGCTCGCATTTATTTATCATTTTTAATACCGTTGTGTAGTTTTATTTGTATCTTTGAATCTATGTGCTTCTTAAAATTAGTCTACATAAGCAGCTCTAAGAGCAAAGCGTTTATTTGGACGGTGTCAAGGATACTTTTCTTGTTGAAAACAGCTCTGAAAAAAAACCGAGTGAATTTCACAAGGAAACGAACCCTCGACCCTTAGATCAGTGGTGTTTTTGTGACTAGCATGCTAACCACCGAGCCAACATCGTTTTTCGAAGTACAGATAAAGTACATTAATAAGATGATAAAATTTTAACTCCCCGTAACTCACAGAATACAAGTGGAAAAAAAAATAAACAAATAGATTAATATAAATTTTAAGAGCCTGTTTTTGGGAAAATGCAGTATAACTACTACTTTAATGTCCTAATTATAATGGAACGAATTGATATCGACTGGTTTCTTAATTCACTACAAATTGTATTAAAAACATTTTTGTCTCCCACTAGAACGCATTGAATTGTTTTTAAACAATGCGTGTTTGCAGATGAATTAAAAAAAAATGTGGTTTAAAAAATTTTAGTATACCATAGTTATTCACGATAAAATGATGACAATTATAAACTATCTAAGCCGTGTAGTCACAAAATTTGGAAATTCTTCCGTCACAATCGCTTAACATTAGTTCATAAGAATAAAAACTTCATACGTTTTGCTAAACTTTTCTACTCCATCTCTATTTCAGAGACTCTTGATAGTGTTACGTGGAATTACGTTCGGTATGGTGATAGGGAAATAAGTGCACAGCGAGTGAGGTTGCAATGTGACACGACTACTTAGAGCTATCTGTTGGCCGTATTAGAAGAAACTCGAACCTGTCCTATTTTCGGAGTTCAAAATATTAAGTGTTAAAAAGTTATGGAAACAACATAGAAATCATAAAATGTGAGTATTAAAGGAAAACAGGTGTACTATTGCAGCATATAGCTTTATATGGAAAAGAGACACGAATAGTTGTGCAAATTTTTTTAGACAACACCAAACATTATGCAACCAGTCATTAACTTATTCTTTCACGATCCATATCCTGCGTAATTAATAAAATCCACAATAGTCGTATAAAACCTAATGTTTAACATTTTTGTGCTTTGACTGCTAAAATTTGGATGCTTATGGATTTGAACAAGTTTAAGTTGCGTCTCGCAGCGAAATCAGAGATAACGATCGATTTGATTGTAAAATCGATACAGAATGGAGCACAATACCAGATCCAATTACCGATAAAAAAATAAATATATTGTATAAATATTTACTTCACATAAAAAAAAAAAGTTAGCGAAGAGTAACAAAAACAATGACAACAAAGTTGCGCGAAAAGGCTAAATACAAGTTGCAAGAATATGAAAAAAAAAGGGGGAAGGCGCGCGCCGCGCCGTAGGTACGAGGTACCATCAGAGACAAGACGGCCAGGCTAAAGGAGCAGCTCGGACTGAACAGTACAGCCCCGAACTAACATTTTTTGAAATGCCATTAATTAAACCTCGCCGTTTCCCATCCGTTCCATCTCTCTCTCTCTCTCTCTCACACACACACCCTTTTGTACCTGTATATACATATTACACACAGTCAGAGTCAGTCGAAGGGGGGTAGGGCGCCTGTTTCATTTTCTCTCTCTCGCTCTGGTCCTCCCTTTCCCCTCTTAATTCCATCTCTCTATCTCGGTCCAGCATCGCCAGCACGCACCCCACCGATCTTCCCCCCTCTCTCTCTCTTTCTCTCTTACACACTTGGACTGCACGTACACACCAACAGTAGGTCCATAATACCACCACCTCCACTTCTCCCCTCGTCGTCGATTCCTTTGAACCGGTCCCTCCACTTCTAGCCGCATCCTTCTCTCTCGGGGGACTCCCCCGCTGCGTCCCATCAGGGGCTTCCATGCTTGTTGGCTTTGCCGTTTTTCTGTGTAAGTGTGCACACACATACACACACACATATACATAGACGCGTACACAGCATACCCTACAGGCTACATCGCCACAGAGCAATGCCTCTTCGCGTCCCTCCTTTTTCGCAGACAGGCTCGTCTGCAGTATATATTCCCGGGTTGGTCTGTCTCTCTCCGTATGGGTGCGCAGCGCACGCTAATTATGGTAGCTCCGCATAGGATCTGCTATACACTCGCGCGTACGCACATACACACACACACACACACACACACAACTAGGCGCGAGATCTCCCCGCATTTGCCGAGGGACGACATTTTGTTTTGTGAAACTTCCAAGATGGATCGCAGGCTTCCCCGCTGCTGCAGCACCGGCCCCTCGTCTTCTCCATCTCTCTACCCCCCCCTCCCTTCTTTCCTTTTTTATGGCTTGCCCTCCTTCGTTCGGCCCGCCGCCGTCTCTCTTCTCTTTTTCGACGAGCAATATCCGCCGCTCATGCCTTCCCTCGATAGGTAGGCTCACGAACCGAAAGATGCAGCTCTGTCCTGTTGCCTGTTGCAACGGCAGGCCTGACTCGCAGATATTTCCTCCTTCTGATTCTTGCTCTGTGTTTTTTATTCCTCGCCTGATGATTCCCCCCGCGATTCTTCCTTGCCCCATCGCGTCATTGATCGTGTACTTGAATCTGCGTGATTTCATTGGTCCAGCGTTTGTTCTTTGATTTTTTTTGAAGAATCTCGTGAATTTAGGAGTTATTCGGTGTCTGAAGTCAGTTGATAATGTTTGCGTCATTGGTGATCTGGAGTAATTTATCAAATACCATCTGGAGAAATTTCTCAGAATCTAATGTTTTTACTACTGGTACGTGTTATTATAGTGATTCTAAAAAATATTTTAGTATTTGGTTTTGAAAAGTTTTATCCTGAATTAAAAAATTTCGTGAGCATTTAGGAAAATATCGGGAAATCTCATTTACGGACATTTGATTGGCTTACGTCGAGTCACGCGGTAAACAGACTGGACTTTTGAAAGGTTAATTCTGAACTATTATAGAAATAACGATGTTAAAGGGTCTTTCATTAGATTAATTGAGGTTTATGAACATTAGATTGATCATACCGTAAGTACCGATTCATGTGTTTTTTTTTTATAACCTATGGATACACGTTATATCAAACCAACCCTGCATTGAATGTTATTTTTACCATAAATGGAAATGATGACAGTATTAAATAAATGACGCAAAGCGTTTCACTTTACTTTACACAGCAACAGTTAACTGAATCATAATTAACTAGAAAAATAAATGAGCAAGTAACGGTGGATTTGAATGAGGTATTTGATAAAGGGAAAAATTAATTAATAATATCAAGGAATATACAATATTGTTATTTAACACTCTTACACTGTAAAAAACATTATTAATATGATAGGTAAGCATGGTTGTTTTATTAACATTTATCCCTAATACTATTCATGCGCAATCATAACAAAAATGTGAAAAACGCCCAGAAATACACATTGCGAATATCATATCTGACAACAGCAAGTTTTCACCACTTCAAGTTTGAAGGGTAGTTTAAAAAGACGAAATTGGCGAAACGTGAACTTCGATGCATATTAAAACTTTCAATTATAATTTACTTCTTGAGCGAGTACACGCTAAAGAATCAGACAACCAAAAAATCAAGTACATCCGCCCAACGCTGCATATGTTACAAAGCCACCAGTAGATAAACTCTATATAATATGTCTATTCGCACTTTCGCTCCGTTATCTATAACGAAAACATCAAAATTATCCATTTTTCTCTTTTACAATGAAGCTGTCTTGGTTGCCTTTCTAAGGTTTGTTGGAAATATTCTCTGAAATATAAATCTGCATTCAAAACTATCGAGGTCCACTCACCGCTGAAGCCCATTTTTCGAGAACCAATTTTTCTATGCGTTCCCTTCATGATTTATCGTCTCCCTATTCTCTCTCTCCCCTGCTCTTTCAAAGTCCTAATCTTTTGGATGAAGCCATCCTGCATTCCAACTTTCTATATGGTCGGCTGGTGCTTCTCATTCTCTCTCTCTCACTTTTTTTTGTATCTCCAATATATCCTTCATGAGTGCGTGTGCAATGTTGCCTTCCACGCAGTAATAAAAGTCCGGATGCTTTGGCTGCGCGTTATGCGATAGCTTTTGCAACAGTAGGCGCGAGCTGAAGTTTATGCATTTCCAAGTCGTAAATATACATTATGAGCTGTAGTAGATAGCGGCTCGGATGCTTATGTGCAGAAATGAAATGATCCGACCTTTTGCATAAGCTGGAGACTTAATGATAAAATAACGCAAGACGAGTTGTGCGATTCTTCTTGAAATATGAAGTTAATGGCAGAGACATTTGATATTTACAGCAAACCAATGAATTTCCTCGTGTGAACGAACGCAATGTTTAGTGCAAGCAACTGAAATCTACGTCAAGATAATTCGAATTTTAAATAACGTAGACCACTACTCATACAGGGATGTATTTTTCGAGTTTTTTAAAACAATAAAATTCGATTATACATTATACCCACAATTAAATCGAAATATCGTAAGTTATTAAAAAAAACTGCGTTATTAAATACATTTTTTCAAATCACACATAAGAAAAAAAATTGCGTAAAAAATATGTATATTTTTTATGTTAATATTAATTTATTTGGGCTTCTAAATTATATTCTCCGTCTATTTATTATATTCATACCACTCAGACATTATGAAAAAAAAACTCTGCACACAATGTTTTATACACACATAAAAATAAACATTCTAGATTAACACGTTTCTGAAAGACTATCTACACGCGATTAAATGTATCTAAAAATTTGTTTAACTGTGTACAGTGCATTTTTAACCAAATATGATACAATACAAAAAATCAGTGCTTAATTGTTTTCAAAAGATAGTTTACAATCTCTTTGAATTCTTTATTCGCTCATAATTTTTTGTCCAGGTAGGGTATTTATCTTCTTTTCTTAGCAATTGAATGCCGAAGAAATCAAACTTGAAAACAAATATTGAGAATTTTTTTGTATATATATAATATATATAAATTTTTTAATATCATGAACAATTTCAACAAACACGCGGAAGGAGTATTCGAAAAATTTCCTCCAATTTACCATACAATGAATTCAAAAGTCACAAGAAGCCCTCGTTATCTGAAACGCATTGTTCAATTTCACAACGAGCCCGCAACTCAGCCTCAAGCTATTTTCAATTCAAGACTCCCTAACGAACGAACGTACGCGCCGAGTGTCAGCGCAGCACAGAAGCACGGGCACACAATACACACCGGCAGCGCGCAAGATAAAAAGTGCAAGCAAAGTACCGGCACACATATATAAGAACAAATAAAAAAGTTTAATATACCTATTTCTACAATTAAATAAAAATAAATAAATTGAAACAAAACCGAGGAATAAAAAATGACAACGACAAACCCGTCATCTTGCGGCTGGAAAATGGAGCACTTGTGTGCAGCGTTGCGGCAAGTGCTGCTGTTGCTGACACCCATGTGACTCGACTGAATTCGTGGGAATCGAGCGAACCGGTTCTTCTATTCTATTCTCCTTATAAGAGCGAGAATGAGCCACTGTATCGCGTACTTACACTCATTTTCCCGGTGCGCATGACGATGTGTACATTCGCAATCTCTGCGCTTGTGTTAAATGATGATCTGATACGTGTCGGGTTCGGGTAAGGTGCGGCGAGGTACGGTTAGTTAGGTCGAAAGAGAGAGAGGCTTTCCCGCTTCCGCAGCGCTGGCGCACGCGATTTTCTTGGTCGAGGCCGCAACCTTTACCCATATAAGTAGGTATGGTTCATTCGTCGTATGTCTGTATTTGGAGCTGATCTTCGATGCGCGTCGCAAGCAGCGATCTTAAATTCCGCACCAACCGTAATACTAAAGTATATCTATATATTATGCTTTAGCATACGGCGATGTTTGAGATCGCGTCGCAAGTGGCTTACCATGAGACAACAGTGGAAATGTATGATTTTGCAATATAAATGTATTGCCTTATGTTTTTGTAAAGTGTTTTCAGATGAAGAGATTAGTTAACCATGTAATTAAATAAGTTATAGCAGAGCTTTAAGCTTAACAACGTTTTTGACATTTAAAATTTCAATTTAAAAAATTTTTTCGAAGAAAAAACGGTCGAGCGTTCCCAAAACTAGTTATCCGTGCTTTTGACACTTTTCTTAAGGTATAGTTCTATCGCTAGCTATATTCAATGCAGTGAGTTCTACAGTTTGACACGTCGTCTGTCTTCATCGCACTTGTGTCAAAACATAACGTTCAGTAGTTTTCACTAAGCTTATTAACTTATTTTGTTTTTAATAGGAAACCTTGTCGCGTTTTTTAAGATTATTTAGGACTATAAGATAATTCTTTATCACCATACTTACAAATTTTCATCTTAAGTTCATTGTCAATTAGTGAGATAAAGCAACAGAAGTGCTCAGAAGTACAGTATCCCATAAGTTAACATATAAATTCAACGCAATTACTTTTATTGATTTCTTAGCTCTAAAGAAAAAACCCTTATGCCTTAAAATTTTGACAGTGTTATTTTGGAGATTATATTTACACGTAAATCAATTTTCGTATGATTCTCATTGTTAATTCTGAAACCGGTTGAACTGCCTTAATTCACTTACAGAGAATGTGTTCAGATCACACAAATAGTGAACACTCACACTGTTACACAGTGAATTTACGTGTCATATCACACGTTTTTAAGTAAAAATCTTTAATGCTACATGAACTGGTAGTTTGTTACCACATGTGTGTTTGTATTCATTATCCCTCCGTATTTTTGTTAATAAATCTGCTGTTGTAATTGAAGAATAGAACTTTTACAAGTCTATTATTTGCAAAAAAATTGGTTTTACCCACAACTCGTAAAGTATAGTAGCTATTAGCATTGATTCATGATAAAATATTCCCACTATTCATACGTCATACATTGGTATTTAATAGGCATAATCTCAATTATTTTTTCAATTACAATGTATCGTAATCAATAGATAAGTAATTGAAAAAAAATCTTAAGTTATACTCATAACTAAAGTTTTACGTCGTTTCTAGGTCTTCAATAACGAAAAAGTAAAACGCTTTTAGCAGAGTATACATGTACACAGACAAGTGCTTGTCTATATATATATATATATATATATATATATATATATATATTTGGATTGAGGTTTGACTCACTAACTTTGTCAGCTGCTGCAAAGTGTAAAAGTGTGTCAGGGTTACTCGGGGTGCAAAAAACAGGTAGTTTTGACCAACAAGAATGCTACTTTATTTTTTGAGGCCCTGATACATGCACTGGTACATGCATCACAGCTAGTGTATGACTAAATCGGCCCCCTGAACCGTCAATCTGAAATGGGTAAATTTGTATCGACTTCATCCCAACCTGACATGCTTTGTAAATTTTGGCCTGTGTTTATGTAATGTATAGGCCCGTCTTCCTTTTCTCCATATGCTCTATATGGCCCCGTCGCTCGGTTTGATGTTCCGTCTCTAGTTTCTACGTAATGTATGTTTGATCGTTAACTGACTTAAGTGTATCTAAGGCTGTATCTATGCCTCTAACTATTCGATTTGAAAAATGTTTACTGAATCGTGCAGAAAAAAACGTATCCTGTTTTATTGTTTGAGGACGTTTATATGCACTTTCAGTAGACTTTATTATTATTTAGAGAAATTATTACACATTGAACAAGATAAATTACTACTTCTATGATAAACACCGGTCAAAATCAAATTAATGTTGCATTGGAGTTTTGTAAAATATTCAAATATCTAGCCTTTACGCTCATTATGTAATATAGAACATAAACTAATAACAAATTCAACCACAAGCTTATGAGAATCTTATGGTACATTACAGAAAATTACTTTCTGAAGAAACATGAAGTGCTGAAAAAGTTCATAAAAGTAAAAAAAGAACAAATTTTTTAGGATATTGTCCTTTTTATCTATAATGGCACAAAAATGGTAATGTAAATTGAAATTATTGTAAGATCCCGGTTACTCACTAATTATTAATTTATTATAATTTTAAATTCAACATTTTGTAGCTTCTGAGTATTTGTCGTAATTATTGCAATAAATTTTCCGTTCTGCAAAAACACATTTTTTGAAACTTACAATAAGATTGATAAAAAAAAACTATTTTGAAAAATTAGCTTAATGCAGATCAACATTACTATATCATCAAATTTGTGATGCAACATTTTTTTCATGTATAACATGCCATCCGTTTGATAGCATTCATAGGATTTAAATAGGAAGAACTATTCAAAAGATCTCTAATTTCGGAACAATGCGTGACTAAAATTCTTGATGATAATTCACAAAAAACAAAAACTAATTCACGCTCCTTGTTTCAAAAACTAACGAACGGAACATTAGCGCTTGCTCAAAAAGACCGATTATTTTTAAATAAAGATGTGTCGCCCCTCCAAACCTTGTTAGCTTAACAAGCACTTGGATAACAAGCGCCCATAAATTATCCAACTCGCATCTTTCGAAAAAAAAAATTTACGCGTGACAAACGAAGTTGAGCACCTCCACCTAACGACGAATGTTCCGACACTGTCTCGAGCTCCTCACGCACTCCTCCGCTGCAGCAGCAAAAAACCACGTTCACATATTAGGTATACATGTGTACCCATCCCCCTTATTCCTTACACTACATATAGATATAGTCAAAACAAAAACATCTACAAGTAATCGCAAATCAAGACGCACTTGCAATCACACCATTTTTTTTTTTTTTTTTTTTTTTTTTTAACAATTTTTTTTTCTTATTTTTCAAGGGCAACACACGCAAATTTAACTTCTTCACAACTACACCCACCACAACGCTGCTACTTATTACCACAGCAGGAGAAAAAAAAATATTCCGCCCGCTCCCCCCTTCACTTATTCTGTTTCTGTATTTCACTGAAACGAAACTGAGAAAATAGTAAACATGCTGCCTGACAACAACAGTACTCTACTGTTCTATCAATCGAAACAGAGCTCTTTCAACATCGTACCTATATCAACTGAATGCAAATGAAAAATGCTTGTATGAATGCATATTTGAAAACACAAACGATACTGATAAACACACGCAAGACCACAACATCCTTTAGAGGTTATGGCCTCCCCTGTTCTCGCGTTTTTCATTCTTACCTCTTCGATTCAGGAGCCTCGATAACAATATTTGCACACCAATTAAGATATCCTCCAACCTTCCTCTGATCGGAAACTCTTTCTTGCGGGTGTTTAGTGAAATATCAACTAATAGTACTGTGTATACACTTGAACTGCAACAACACACTCGCGAGTCGCGATTCTAATGTGGACAATAATAGCATTGTACTTATAGGTACGAGCGTGCGAGATAAAAATATATACATATACTTATATTATAAGCGCTCGAGCTTGATGCCTCCGGCAATCATCGGTGCCATGATATATATAATAGATAAGTTATAATATATGTAAGCAACGAGAAGCGCGCGCACGCCGCGCACTTCCATTCTTCCACGGCTACAGTCAGTACAGTCACAGTTCTTGATGCACCCCCGCTATGGCACTATATACTACTGTCCTCTTTCTCTCTCTCTCCTTCATATACTTACTTCGTGTCTCGTCAATCTCGTCGTATCCGTTGTTTGGTTTTCGAATTCTACCTGAACGAGTTCGAATCGAATTCCGTGTTCCATTTTTTATCTTTTTAATTTTGAATAAAGATGAAAATGTTCTTTAACTGTACTACAAAATGGTTAAAAGATCTTATTAGAACAGTCTTACGAATTCAAATTATATATGCATGTCGAATTATAAATCTTATAGAAAATGCGACAAACAAGAAGTTTGGGCTGAAAATTTTTGCAATAAGTTTTTAATCAACACACTTAGTCTTAACGACATTGTAGACAAATACTTACTAATTATGTTTTTGTAAACTGCCACGATAAAAAATACTTGTAAAACTTATGATTCACCCTTTTTTGTAATAATTGTAGGTGTTTAAAATTATGATATAGTAACATCCATACATAATTATTTTCAATAAATTACCAAGTAAAAATTTTAACATCATACAATTGTCGTTTTCTGTTCCAGATGTAGCTTGTAAACAGTAGTTGGCTCGAGTTTTTCGGAGAATCCCTGATTCCTCGACAAAAGTTTGTATCAAAAAGGTTAACGGAAGGTGTCATCGATACACACGAAAAAAAAGAAGAAAACAAAAACAAGACTAAAGACTCGAAAGGTCGAAGCAGACATGGCTGACAACAAACAAATGGATCTAGACCAATCGCAGGCGCAAGCCCAGCAGCAGAATCAAAATCAACAGCCCCAGCAGCAGATGATAATAACAACCCACGATATGCAGCAGAGCGTGCAGCAACAACAGCAGCAAGCCCAGCAGCAGCAGCAGCAGCAGCAGCAGCAGCAGCAGCAGCAACAGCAGCAGCAGAATCAGGCCCAGCAGCAGAACCAGCAGCAAGCCAACGGACCCCAGAAGTTGCAGACGCAGGTCCAAGTCCAGCCCCAAGTTGCAGCAATTATGCCGCAGCAGCATGTAGTTTGAATGTTTTTGTTATCTCTATCTCTTTGCTTTCTTTTTCGATCTTTTACCCCTTCAAGTTGCTTGGGTTAGTGGATTTTTCTCCTTTCACGCACACACACACTCTTTATTTTAAAGATGAATGAAAGGGTTTTTAGATGTTCGAATTACTCGTACTTTCTATTTATACTAACAATGGGTGTAAAGGATTTTTTATACTAACGTTTCTTAATCAAATTATTATTTTTCCGAAATTAATACCCTACACAGTAAAAAAATTTTTTGTGTATTTACCAGCGGCTTGTAAAAATTTACTATGCGGAATGACGTGAAAGTACAATTTTTTTTGTAAAATTACAAAAATTTTAGTATACGTGCAAAATTTTTGTAATTTCACTAGATTTAATGTTGGACAGAAATGCGACCCAGATTAAATGTAGTGAATTTACAAAATGGTT
>JAPYYV010003078.1:0-19091 GCA_030522625.1 Copidosoma aretas
GTTCAGTCCTGGTGCCTATGCCCAGACGTGGACATAGACTCCCGGTCGGAACTCAGGCAATACACCGGGCCGTTCCGGGCTGGGTTTTTCCCAAGTGGTGTTTCCCCACCCCACAGGACTATAATATAAAAAAAAAAAAAAAGTATATACATTTCCTAATAAGCAGTGAATGCGATCTTTACTCGAGAGGTTATTGATCTTCCAACTTCCAACCTTGAAATTAAGGAACATATTATTTTTTAGCGGAGGAAGGAAAACAATCCGACAGAAAAAGAAAGCACGGCATCATCAGCTTCCGGCGACTTTCTCCACTTGGTGCGTGCTATACTATTTGTCAAATTCATGTTGCACCATTATTTCATTCTTTTTTTTTTTTTAAGCGTACAAAAAATTTTAGTCAAAGTTGTGCTTTGATACATTTGGCACACAGTGTGAAAAGTATTCGCGTGGAAAAAAATTTTTATATTGTAGTAAGTTTTTTATTGACATTTTATTCTGATCTTAATAATCAATATCAGCCTTGCAACAAACTATAAAAACGACACTGATGTTGAATATGGTTTTTTAAATCATTTTTGTAAGTTATCCATTAATCAACTTCTGGTATAGTATCTACGTATTTGCGTGGATTTGGTGCTACTTAATAGACCCAGCGTTTTTATTTACTGTTAACTGAAATCTATCAACAATTGTTCAATTCATCTGATACCAACAGTCTTCATGCCTAACTAACCTAAAATAAAAAATTTCTTTTATTCAAAGTTTTTGCTGTCATTTTTTTAATTTTCAAGTTGCATGGAGTTATATGTAAAAATATTTTGTTAATTTGACGACAGAAATATTTTTTGTTTTTTATATTACCAATGTGTGTATAATAATTGAAAAAGTCTGACAGGTAATGTTAAATAACACACCGTTCAGTGTCTGCATTATGTAAATTTCATTGATTAGCTGCGTTTTAGAGCTATAGAAAAAAAAAAATTTAATTTTTGGCTAATGATTTATACTAATGTTGATTTTAAAACAATATTAAATATCAATGTGAATGTAGTAATCAATACAAACTCTGCACTATTTTTCAGCATGAACTTGCTAAGAAAATACATATCTCGTTCTATTCATCATGGACACAAGTTCTGACACATGCATCCAAATACCAGAGGCAATCATTTCATGGACCATACAAAATTTCAGTCAGTGCGCAAACAATTCTGGGGAATTTATAGAATCACAGGTATGATAAATATGTGAAACGAAACATTCTTCTACCCTTCACAAATCTCATCATTAAATGAAGTTCAGTTATATTACTCTAATAAAAAAATTATTAGTGAAATAAAAATAATACTTATATCTGTTATTTGAGTATACTATGTTCACTAAGGATGGATGAAATATTGACAATTTATATATAAAGCTCAAAATTTAAAGCTCACTAAAATAATAAAAGTTAATACTTAAAAGTAGGCTATCTATTTTCTCTTGTTACACACTGGAAATTTTTTGGGAGTACAGCGCTACCAAAGACCCAAGCATTAGTGCTCTTTGAGCTGCTTTTCACCTGTTCTCGTCGAACTTTGGGCATCCTGCTTGCAAAACATTGGGCCAAAAGCAGCACTAATGCTTGGTCGTGCTGCCATTTGGGTCTTTAGTATCGCTTTGCTCCCAAAGATTTTCCAGTGCACTTGGATTGAATAAGCAAGCTTAAGATAGTTTAGATAGTTGACCTATGAAAAATGTCTATAATTTAAGAAGGCTTGACACCCATATATAGCACTAAATTTGCAATAATTGAAAGAGCTGTCTGTTGTAATTCAATAATCAAGAGATATTTTAGTATAGAAGAAGGATACTTCAGAAATTGGAAAAAAATTATTTTACATTTTTCCATACTTATTGTAAATAATGTACCACACATTTTCTAATTGTAAAAAAACGTTCATGAAATACCGTTGAGTATCTTTTTCCTTTTTATTCGATGTCAAATTTTTAAAGCTCGTTTTTTTCCTCACTTGTTAATTCCTCTGCCCCCTGCACGCTTTGCGCGCCAACCCCTCACAATTTAATTTTATTTTCATGGTTTTTAAAGAAATGTCAAATTTATAACTTTCCCAAAACACATAGTTTCAATTTTCATTTAACCTACAAATTTAAATTACTTTCTATTTATTTTTCAAAATCTCATTTTTCAATTAACCTCTCTTGACCAGTTTCGACCAATCACAAAACGAATAAATCGATGACAAGCAAATTCATGGATATGAAACTATTTCAGATGAGGTCACCGTGGAAAATTTTTAAAAGATTTTATGTGTAACAAGTTAGGAGCTATTGTTTACAAAAAAAAAGTCTAAAACTTCAATTCTTTTATAAACAATTGCACCTAACTATTGACACATATAATCTTTTTAAGAATTTTTCACGGAAACCTTTTTTGAATCGTTTAAAGAATAAAACAAACTTTGCAAATTACATTTTAATGAAAAGCAAAAAATATTACGGTATTTCATGAGCGTTTTTTAACAATAAGAAAATGAACACACTGCAATATGGCAAAATTTATAAAATAATTTTTTTTTAACTCCTAAAGTACTCCTCTTTCGTACTACAACGTATTTTTATTATCTGATTGCAACTGACAGCTCTATTAATTATTACAAATTTATTACTACATATGGGTGCTGAGCCTCCTTAATTTTCATTGCTACTTTTAATATTTTGACCCGTGGTCCATCTTTTACTTTACTAGCTTTACTATTTTTATTATTTATTTTCTTTATCTCATTTTTCAAAATCATACATGATTATTACGCTCAGGTTATCATCTGTTCTGGGGTCGTACTATGTAACAACTTTTTTTGATACTAATGATTCAAGATAGATCAATTTTTGTCTTGAAAAAATCCCGTGGCGCCTTTAAGATGAAAATTGATTTGTCCAGACATACACATGTTGAAGCTGAAAAAGTTACTCAGTACCACCCCTGATTTTACTTTGAAAAAAACCATTTTACGATAAAAAAGTATCCTATATAATTTGGTGTTACTGTTATCAGATATGTTTTGAGATCCTTAATTTCTTCAATATCTGTTTTGGTATTGAGAAATCCTCAAGTAAAAATGAAAACGCTTAAACATTTTTTTAAAAGAAACAAAAAGTTACTGAATATTGTATGTACTTTCACTTTGAGTGAATGATCTAGTTTAATTGTTTCCAAATAATACATTTGTTTGAGGTATATTGTTTGCTATAAAAACTTATGAAATATCGGGTTTTTTTTTACAGGCATATTTAGTACCAGGTAAAGCAAATTCTAAATAGAATATTAAAATATACCCATATGGTATTACTGCCGAGTATAAAGATTATGTATCAGTTTTTTTAAACTATAATGTGGTTGATGTCAAATACATGAATTCTCTTATGAAATTTAGCTTTCATGATAAAAATGGAAAATGTTTGAGAGAATCTGCAAAAAAACCCACTCCATATTCACAAAAGCTATCTGCGTGGGGTTTGCGATCTATGTATCCACGTGATAAAATATTGGATCTTCTTGAAGATGACATATTAAACGTCCGTTGTTGCCTTCAATGGGAAATAGATATCAATGTAGGTAAACGTCTGAGTGCATTATGTAAAATCGATAGATTATATCAATTATCAAATGATTATGAGAAGTTAATGAATAAAGATAACTTCAGTGATGTCATCTTGGTGGGTAATGATGATACCGAATTCCGTGCTTACAAGGGAATACTAGCGTCACGGAGCCCTGTTTTTGAAGCCATGTTCCGACACGAAATGAAGGAGAGTAAAGATTCTAGAGTTGAAATAAAAGATTGTGATGGAAAAACTCTCAAAGCTATGATACAGTTTATTTACTCAGCAAGTTTCGATGAAACTTTATGTGAGATTGGTCGAGTATTATCTGCTGCAGATAAATATGGTCTTAATGATTTAAAAAGATTATGCAGTTATAAACTTTCTAAAAATTTAAAAATTGATAATGCTGTTAACACTTTAGTATTAGCAGACTTGCATTTGGATAGCTATTTAAAAGATCAATCGCTCTTGTTCATATCGAAAAATTTGAAAAATATAGTGAAAACAGATTGTTATAAAAATTTAAAAATCGCACAACCAAATCTACTAGAGGAATTACTAACGTTTGTAGCAAATAAGTTATCAGATTCAGACTCATTGTTTCAATCATATTGAGTCCGAGTTTACTTTTATAGTTTTTTTGATGCATGGTACATTGAATGTAAGATTTTCATTGAATAAAAACATTCATTATAAATGACGACTAAAAATTGATTTTGATTTTGGACATTATATATATAGTTCAAATTTTCAAAGGTTTTTTTTCACATAAGTCAGTATTAATTTAAATTCTGGTATTAAAAATATAATGGACTTTGTCTTCATAATAAATATTAAAAATTTTTTATTTTATTTTGATACCATAAAATAGTTTTATTTCAAAAAATTAATCGATAAAATTATGTTTCTAATAAAAAAAAAATATAAACATTTTTCTATGTTAGACAATGAAGTTTTTAATGACATATTGAAAACTAGATGTCAAATATCATGTCCAAGACTTCGATAAAGCATTATGTGCTCATATTAAGGGTGAATTTCTAAAATTGTCAATTTTCTTATTTTTTTGACCATTTTTTCACCTTGTATGCAAATATATCTGAAAGTTTTAATGGTTCTAAAAAAACGATCTTCACTTCAGGCGAATGAAATTTGTGTCCTTATTGTGAAATATAACATGATTTAAGTGCACTCACATCATTTCCTCAGATGTTTGAGATCACATTGTCAATTGTACCCAAGGTATTGTTAAACAAAAATCTTTTTCGGTTTAATATCGTTCGTAATCAGTGGTTATTTCAATTGTGCTGAGGAAATAGTCTAAAAATTTGGAATATTTTTTTTTTTCTTTAAACTTTTAGGTTGAAAAAAGCAACAACGTGCTTTCCATCTAGATCATTATTAAAAATAAATTTTACTTCAACTGTTCAATTAAAAAAAAATCGATTATTACACAATAAAAAGGCCAAATGTGTGTTTCAGTTTAATTTTGTTTTCAGCTAAATACTTTTTTAACTCTATAACTGTATTCATTCTGCAATGAATGATTTAAAAAATTACTCCCATATTAAAAGTGTACTGCTTCTTCTCTCTTTATTACCTCAGCACCTTCACATGAACGTTTTATGTAATATACATTGTTGGCATCAAAATTAAAAAGTACTTTATTTACAAGAGACAAATACCTTATAAAAATATTTACTGTTTTAACTTCTTGCACGGAATGGGATTCACTTTTTTCACTTTTTGTGATGCCTGTATCAAAGATAGCGCCCCCTTTTTTGTCGCATTTCGAAGATAGCTCCCTTTTTAGTCGCTGAATCGAGATAGCCTCCTTCTTCCTCTATGCCGACGATTTGCATATTTATTTAATATTGGCTATCAACTAATTAGCCTTTAGTGCGGTGCGTTTGAGCGAGTGGTTTTTAGGTACGCAAATTATTTTTTTACTGCTGAAGAACTACCCTATACGTAGTCCCGGCTAAAAATCTATAATGTCACGTAAATAATTACGTGATTTACCATGTGATTTTTACGAATCTTGGGATTCATCGCATGTTTCGATATCACGCGATAATTTGATCATTTTTAACCAGGATTTCACTACAATTGCTGCGATTGTTAATTTTTCGTTTCTCCATAACGATTTTGTGTACAGATTTTTCCATACCTCAATATTCCCATCCAAATTCTCATCGCTACCTGGGACCGCATCATGTAACTTTTGAGAATGTTTTTTCGGCTGATTTTAGGCTTCTGGTCTAAAAAACATTCTCAAAAGTTACATTATACCACCCCTGCAAGAGAGTCCCGTATCACCCGAGCCCGGAAAATCGAATCCAAAAGACCGCATGATAACCCATCGAGCATCGAGCCTTGCCCCAACTGACAGCAGAGGCGAGGAAACCACAGTAGTAGGACCACCATCGCGTAAGAAAGAAAGCTCATTCCCGTCGAAGGGGGGCGCGAAAAACCGAAAGCTCGAAGCAGCGGCACTACAGACAGAACTTCCCCTCCAAAAAGCTCAAAATAGGGGCAGCGAGGGGAGGAGGGCACGAGGCGGGCGTTATATATATGTTTGTCAATAGCCCGTTAATGCGCTCAGGCATTAATCATTGCCGCGCGCCGCCTGTCAGTAGCGCTTCTCTCTCTCTCTCTCTCTCTTTTTTTTCTTCCCTCGTTGTAGGCTACCTATGTGGTGCTGAGTAGTTTCAACCCCCTGCACCTATTTCTACCGCGACGTATAGGGCGGGTAAGTAAGTATGGATCGATGTTGCAAAGTCGGCGAAATAACCTTTCCCCTCTCCTCGTCCCCACTTTTTCCAATGTCCCATAGTGGCGTGCTCGATCGTCAATCTAGGATTCACTTTCTTTGAAATATTTTAAAGAAGAGGTCGCGGCGCAGTGTGCGAGGAGGAGGAGGAGAGAGAAAGGGAGGAGAGGCGTCTGAGCGATATTTGAGGCGCGAATAGCTGGAGATTGGAACTTCTTTCACTCGGATCGGCATATGGCGGGGATGCGCGGGATTCTCTATCTCGCGGTGGGCGTGTGTGTGGGGGATAATGTACGTCGCCGCTCTCTTTATCTCTCCGCTGCAATAGAGGATGCGGCGGAGGATACGGTGGAGATTTGTCGGAGAGGGAAGAAATTGAATATTTTTGTGAAAAGAAGCCTGGGTAGTTTTTTTCAAAAGCTCATTGAAAATCCGAGCGGGAGGGATTGTGGGTTCTTCTTGGCGCTTGATAACTAAGGGTGAAGGTGAGAGCAAAAGGTAGTTTTAGCTTATTTTTCTGGAACCAATGAGAAGAGAAGCCCGTTTTTTTCCAACTCTGGGTTATTGCGGCGAGGCACTATTACGTGAGGGGTTCAAATGTTTTCAGATTTCCAAAAATGTTAGATATTAAAATGATTTCAAAGTGATTTCATAATGATCTTATGAAAAATTGTTACTTGATAAGAGTATTTTTTTTAATTTGATAGTTTGAGCCGATTTCGTATGATTGCGATATCGAGTCATGATCTGTTTTGATATCAGCACTACTTTTATCACGTATATCAATAAAATATTTCAATGATTCTAGTTGACTTTGGACCGATTTCATTAAGGAGGGTCCAAATGATTTTATAAACTGGGTGGCCCCTCGGTTATTAGTTAACATTTCATTCCTCCTACAATGTCATCCGTGTATATTATTACAGATCTTCAAAACAGAAATACCGTGTCAAAACTTCAGCTGCGTTCTTAGACACACTTAGCTTCAGTGCAAAGTGGAACATTACGAAACAACAGTAAAGCTCCGTTTGTGCGGAAAAGTTGCATTTAGCGCGAAACGCGCGAGCAGCTGCACCTATAGGGAGCGGGAGAGGCGAAGCTCTCGGGGCGATAGCCCCGACGCCTATCTGGCAACTTCCGGCCTAGTTGAGGTCCGAGAGCGCGTATGAGCGTATATAAATACCGGCCGTAATTTTAGACCCGCGCCCGACAGAGTTCAAGGTCGGCTGTACAGCGTCTCTTTCTCCCTCCGCGGCTCATCCCTTCGGGACTTTTTATTCCCAGCTACTACTCGACATTTATTGAATGTCCGGATCGAAGAATCGAGCTCGTCGCAGGCGGATAGTCCGCGCGCACTGCGCCTAGTTTCGCTTTGTTTGTTTTAACCGGGAAACGAAAATAAATTATTTTTACGAGACTCCGCGCTTCTCGCTTTGAAGTTTATTTATAATCCAGTTGGGCCGGTTGACGGCACCTTCTTGGATGCGTCCCGCAATAACGAGTGGATTAAATAACACGATTATCAAAGCGAATAATTGCGTTGCCTGCTGCTGCCATTATATATATGCTTGCTGTACACACTTGCCAAAAGGTTGGTAGGTTGGTTGCGCGCCTGGAAAATTGTGTATTATGAAAAAAAGCAAACTACAATTTACAACTACTTGTTTCTCATTTATTTCACTGTAATACGAACCCTACTGTTTTCTCACGCATCTATAATTATAATTATATACAAAGAACTTTGTCGATCTGCAGCTCTTCAACTCGCACAGATGCACACGAAGAAAAGAATCGCAATAGGTCTTACCGTCAAACTATGGTAACGTTAGAACGCTAGGAACTATAGTTACTATAATTTTTACCATGATAAATTCCTGTATTTTCACACTGTCTCAACGTTGTTACCATAGTTTGACGGGTAATTCTTCGTTCATAAATACGAGTTGACTCGATGCAGGATCAAACAGTACTAAAAAAAACACGCTAGTTAATTTTCTGTGCGAAAAAAAGCTCGAAAAAAAAAATCGCCTCGAACGCGTCAAATGTTATACAGCATTATTTTACTTGCGTATCTCAAATTCGCGAGGACGACGATCGAGAGGGGCGAGTGAGAATGAAGGACAGCAGCTGCTCGACGAAGACCCCAGAGAAAGTCGTACATGGGGGCCGCGCGGTGCAGTAAGATAAGACAAGAAGAAGTAAAACCTGCACGGAGGGACAGGGAAAGTTCGCGCGTGCATGCGCGTGGATATTCCAACGCAGCCCGAGAGCATCCGCGAGCAGGAGAGGCAGAGAGAGGAGAGACGCGCGAGTTCTATTAATAGCGTTCTATATATTCGGTGAGCTTCGCTCGCTTCTGAGATATTACATATACCCGCAACGGCAGGGCCGAGGGCGTACCACTATTATTATCATTATTATTATTGTCATTGCGCGTATGGCGAGCTGAAGACGGCGACGACGACGGTTTATTATCTCGCGGGCTCATTGTGTGCTTTTCCCCGGCAGATTAACTCGTCTGCAACCCGTTCGTCCGTCCGATGCTGCGTGCGATCTGAATCGTTTGCTCTTCCTGTGCTGCGGCGTTTTTTTTTACTTTTTTTTCTCGGTTTTTGGCCTCGCTTCCAGCTGATGCGATGGCTATTTGTTTTTCGAATTTACTTTCGAGGTGATCGATGAGCCTGACGAGCTTGGAGAGAGATGTCGTCAAAGATGCGGATGTCAAACGATCTATCGCTCTATTTTGAGCTTACATTTATATGCATATTATCCGGCATTGTCAAGTGTTTTGAACATACTATTTTTTTTTTTTTTTTTCCTCTACAAGTACGACGATAAATCCGAGTTGCGGCTTCGAATGCAAAATCGTGTACAATCATCATAGAATACAGCCAGGCCGAAATAACCGTACACGCGCGCGGGCATCCGTATTAATGGCGAATTTTCTAATATAACAAAATATTTTGAGATGCTCGCTAAATATAGCGCGCTGACCCCGTTGCCACGCGTGAGAGAACATGAATGAACGCGGCCCAAGTTGTGAATCGGAGCTGCTTCTTCATTCACGTGCGAAATAACGCGTTTTGTAATCTCCCGGACGTTTATTTTTGCCATACTTTTATCATCTTTTTTTATTTTGTTTACTTTATAAATCGAAATTCGGCAATTTTCTACGAAATTCGGTAATGTGCACTATTTGAATATCTTGTATACTTAACATCACTATTTAAAATTTATAGAGAGTATCCAACCGCATTGAACGGAAAACAAAGTTTCTTCCACAAAAATATAGAATATGCCTCATCATAAAATGACAAAAAAGGTGGCTCGAATATTTTTTGTCGGGGGACAAAAAAAAATGTATAATGTTCGACTAACGTCCCAATTAGCATAATGACGCGGGATCGGGGAGCATCATCACAGGCCGCAAACCGGGCACATAATGCACCACATTATAATAAGTATACACACAGAGAACGTACTCGGGCACGGCAAGAAAACCGCGCGCGACGGTACATATAAAATACGCCGCGAAACAAAGTATGCGGCTAAACCGGCGGGGTATTATGCAAAAACACCGGCAGCAGCGACTTTGACAGGTAAATAACACGGAACAATCCGCGTATACAGGACGCGTGCAGCCTCGCGGCGAAAACTTACGTCAAGAGCGTCAAAATAAAATTTCCCGTGTACGTTAGCAAGGGAGCTCCCGTGCGTGTGTGTGTGTGTGTGTGTGTGCGCAGTGTATTTATCCATGTGCGGTTCAGCCCCGGAGGCGGTGCAGCATCGGTAAGCTGCTGCACCGGAAGCGCACAATTCGCGCGACAACTGCTCATCTTCTCGCGTGCAGTGGATATTCCTGTGTGTGTATTATATATAAAATATAAGAACAAATAACTATACAAGAAGCACGAACGAACTGGGAGGCGCTCGGGTCTTTTCGCCCCTTTTTTCCCCCATACACGTGCGCGAGAACGCAACATATATTTATCCTCGAGCGCTAAGACACGCGCGCATTCTTCGGTCAAGATTTTCGTATGGCATCATGGCATGTTGTGCGTATAATATAGTATGCGTATATACATACACTTGGTACTTAGGCGTGTATTATATATTATACGCGCGTATAATATACACTTGGGCACGAGATCTATCCCAGCTCCATACCGGTCATGCACAATGGCCCGCTGTGCTCGAGGCTGAGCCGCACAATGAGCCCTCGAGTACAAACTGCTTATTGTGCCCCCCTCACTTTTTGCCCCCCCCCCCCACGTCACATGTTCGCGTCCGCTATGCTCTGTCGTGTCGTGTAGCTGCACTCGGTGTGCCCATATATACGAGCCAATCCGTTAAAAACTGCCTTGGTGGATGCAAATTTTAATCTAGATTTTTGGGTACGTCTTCGAAAATAATTTGAGATATTAATTTTAGAGATCGGTGAGAGGAGGTAATTTATTTATTTTTTGTTCATAGATTTGGAGTACAAGTTAATGCTCTATATTCATGATGGGAGATTTAATCAAATCGGTATAAATTTGATGTACCGAAATTTGTGGAGTTAGTAATTGACGAGAACGATCAAAGTCACGCTGAAAAATCGACGGGAGGAACGTGCCCTTTTCTGGGCCATTTTAACTTTTTGAAAAATAGATTTTCCGGAATCCATCAAAAATTCGTAACGCGAGAAACAAACAGAGAACAGAGCAATGGAAAAAAGGAGTCTCTAACCATCACAGATTTTAATAAATAGCGGCCAGCCTCTGTACACTGGAAGAAGTTAATGTATCATAAAAGATAAGTTAATCATTGAAGTTTCAAAAAAGTTTGAAAAAGTCATCCGTCAGATCGACTTTGACACAAAATTTAAATTTTTCTTTCAAACCACATGTTTATAGTGGGTTTTGTACGGAATCGCTCGTATAGAGGCTAGAGCCGCGGGGAGATAATAATAGCCGGTGGTCGCTGGTTCTCCATCCCTCTCTTTCTCGCTCGCGGCCTTTTTCGCGTGTGTGCAATTTCACGAAACACGTCCTCCGCTCCTCTTCTTCTTCTTCCCGTGCTGCTGCTTCTATACTACTTACTACTTGCTTCTTGCCTCGGCCATTCTTCCTTCATCTCTAAGATAGCAATAATGCTATACATATATTATATGCACGTATATAGCATTGTAGCAAAGAGAGCAAGCAGCACGGCTCACTGAGCGCGGCCGGCCGGCACCAGCAGAAGCCCATTCATGAAGAGCGAGAAGGAAGGAGAGGAAGGGACGACTCGAACAAGAGATTCCACTGTGAGCGCTTTGCTGCAAGCCTGTATGTATGTGCCCCTGCTAATAATACTATAACTGTACCGCGACACACGCTTGGCTTTAATTATATGCATATGGGCCTGACTTATCTTTCGCATGTGCCTTTCCTGTTGCTATGCTTACATAGGCACTTGTATCAGCTCGCCCGCAGATGAATGCTTAGTGGTACAGAATATCTGGGAGACCAAGTTTCGAGAGAGAAAAGTGTTTTTTTTTTTTTTATTTCCTAGCGCATGGATGAAATGTCAATGAAAAAATTCGTATTGCATATAAAAAAGTTATGAAGGACCTGCGTGGATTATAAATTATGAAAATTATCAAGATCAATCCTTATTCAAGATAGATTGATTTTTGAAATAGTACTTAATTAACTTAAAAATTAAAATAAAATTTAACAAAATGGCGTTTTTTAAACGTTGAATATCTTCAAATCATAATTTTTAGTTTATTTTAATACATGAACAATTTTCAAGTTCTATCATTACATTCAAACTAATGATCTTATATAAAAGGCTTTGTAGCAAAGAAGTTACACAATAACATACATTACAGTCCTACACGTCTGAAATACGAATTTTTCAAAGGAAAAAAAAGGACTGGTGGATTCAGCATAAAATTAACATTCACTTGTCAGCTCTGAACAAGTGACGCTAGCCAACAATAAAAAAAGACATAAAAGTCGCATGGTCTTAGAAAATTTGATACATTGTCGATTTGCGTTTTCCGCTTAACTTCAATTCTCGCGTGCATTGTGAAACTACTCACGCGCATAACCGATGGTCAATTCTCGTATTCATTTTTAGCACGTTTTAACAATGCCTGGGAACGGCCGGTGTAAATAATAATACTAAAAGGAAAAAAAAAAAAAAAAAACAGCTGACCGTTTGGAAAGTTTACGCAAAGCTAAGACAATTACGGATTTATTCCTACAATAGAGGCGTGCCTGAAAATAATCATCATTGCTCGATTGCTGGCTTGCATAACTGAATCTTTGCATAAAATTACAATAATACATAACATAAAATGATAAAAGCTAGAGGTAAGCTGTGACTTAAAAAAGTTTCACAAAACGCACAAGTCGTTTAATAAAACCAGGTAAAAATTCCTTGATAGTCGTGCTTAGTTCAAACCTAAAATTGAAGAAGTTTTAATACTGCAGCCATGTAACGTACAGTTTAATTTTGTTGAGCTTGAAATAAATGCATGCACGTAAGTGAATTTAGTGAATGAGTTTGTATTAAACTGATTGTAAATCAATCGCTGCCAAAACTACGGCTGATTTTTTATATTATCGAAAGCGAGACTGATAAGTACAAAAATCTTGCGCATATTTTATTCGTTCGGCATTGATGCAAAAATATAACCGGCAACAAATTTGTGCGCACAACAGTAACAACAGCCCAGAATTAAAAAATAACTAATGTAATGTTGAAAAAATCTCCGTTCCTCCTTTTTATTACACTGAGATGCATATGACGAATTTTGCGATTGTGATTTTTAAGATGGACAAATATGCCAAACTTGCGATCAATTTCATCAAAATACAGCTCAAACCTCTTTGTATCCGATATCAGGTTAGTATAAAACGGCTCGGATGACGGTAAAATTTCAGTAAATTTAGTTTATTTATTATTGAATGAAGTAATACAATATTATCTATCGAACAGCGGAACAGAACTAATGACCACTGAACACACCATTAACTTCTAATTCTAATTCAAAAAACAGAAAAATAAAATGTATATAGGAAATAATTTTACTGATGAATAACTGAATAGAATTGATTTATTGAATCTACAAGAACAAGGACAAGAAAGTACAAGGACAAGTAAATACATGCTAAATGTACTTATTTCACTGATTAAAACTAAATGCTGTGATACAACTAAAAAGATAAAATCTAGTTACTTGCAAAAAACGCGAATAAGCGTTAAAAAAATGTAGCACTCCATAAAAGTAAATAAGAGAATCATTCTTTTAATCTTCACTTTTCACATTTTTCCAAAAGTCTCTTGGCAATCATCGCTTTTAATTAGCGTTAAGTTTCGTAAATCCTCATAGTTTAAATTAACCATGATGGATTTGAGACAGTGCTCAGGCAATCTCGAATCTAAAACTTTTTGTAAAGTAAATATCGCAATATTGAATAACTTTTCAGTTTTTGAAAATTTCCTGCGTTGCAAGTTAATGACAGACAGCCAGTTGGGAAACTCTTGTAGTAATAATTTATTGGACTCTAATAACTGAAGAATTGTATCGCGTTTAGACTTTGTCATTGCAGGAAATCGTTTCACCGTTCTTTCTGTAAGAATATTACGTAAAGAAGATAAATCAGGAATCCATGATTCTACTCTGTTCAACAATAAATTTGCAACCCATAAATAATTATGTTTATCTTCGATTTTTTCATAGTAATTTTCGTTTACCGAGCAGAGATGCATCTCTGTAGCTTTCAGTGTATTTGCATGTCTGATAATAATGTCCATCAGATCTTTCACTTGTGTACAAGTTAATGGAGTCTGTCCATAAATATCTATAATGTTTATATCAGATCCAGCTGATAGAAGAATATTAATTTTATCTTTTTTTCTAAATAGAACTGCGTAATGAAGGGGCGTTCTTCCTGTTGAAAATAAAATTATTAATGCTCTTAATTACAAGGAATAAACTGTGTATCCATGTTTTTATGCACAAAGCAATATTTTTATCAACAAAGTTAATATACTTATTATTTTATTGTCAGAATCTACAAAATAGAGCATTAATTTTTATAAGCTTACCTTCATTGTCTTGTTGATCGATATCACAACCGATTTTCTCAAGAAACTCGATATTACTACATAAATGAGGAAAATTCATATTTTCCTCCGAGGAAGAAAAAGCGATTTTGTGAATGATGTTTCGTCCATCCTCATCCAAGCCAGTTATATTGGGTATACATTCAAGTAATGATTTCAAGTAATCTCCAGAAAACTTGTACAAAAATTTCAAGGCAAGATCCATTTTGCCGGATAAACTAATGTTTTTAATGCCTGACACATGTCTAAAGAATTTTAAAATATAATCGCTTTTTTCGTCGTGGTAGCGTAGAAGGTGGTCAAAAATTGTTTCCCCAAACAAATTTTCTGCTTCAACATCAATTACAGTCATCCTAAACAATGAGAAAAAAATTTAATATTTGAATAACAAGTAGCTGAATGCGTACAAAGACATGGCTAATATACAATGTTTATCGAAAAAACTGCTGTGGCACAACGCTTCCTCATTCACATATTTAACTTATTTTTTTGATGCGCTATAATTCTAATTGAAAATCATATTTTTTTTTCGTCTATAAGAAAAAATAAATAAAAAAATTAATAAAAAATACATTAATAAAAAGAATATTCAATTCTAATTTTTTACAAATACACTGTAAAAAAGTTTTTTATATATGTACTACCTCGTTTGTAAGGATACAATGTCCTACATTGTCAAAATACCATTGACCATGTAATATAACTAGCTATTGCAATTTTACTACGTCAGACGTAGGTTTTTTTATTTCCTACGCTAGACATAGCAAAATGTATCCTTGTTTTTTTTTAATATTTACAATTTGCGTTGCATAATTACTATGCTAGTAGCGAAGTTTCTGTAGCATTTACAAATTTGACATAATAAGTATGACTGATGCACAAAATTTCACAAAAATTATTAATTTACGCATAGCATGGTACACTGCAGTGAATAAAAAATTCAAACAGAGCTGAAAAATCAACTCTTAAATATTTTAGGATATTGTAAATTCAAAAATATTCACCTGATAATAGATTCCATAATATTAGGTTTTTCTTTTATGGCCAGATGTATTGGGGTAACACCATACGCATCTTCAAGGTTTATATCAGCTCCATATTTTAAAAGCATTGCTATCACATTTACATGATCACTAGCGAATTTTATAGCAAAATGTAATGAAGTGAAACCAGCATCATTGTCTTCATCAAAAAAATCATAGAAGTAGTCCTTTGCAGCATTAGGATCAACGCCCAACTTTAAAAATTTTTCAATGATATCAAGGTTTTGAATCATACAGCTAAGATGAAGGGGTGTAAGCCCTTTAGAATCCACATCAAAGTCGCAACTGTTTACTGATACTACTTTCTGACGTTTAGCTAAACCTAAAAAAAGTTCATAAATATTTTTCATAAACCTGAGTTTGTATGTAAATCATATGTCTGTACGTAAATAATTAAATATACCACAAGTTTTTATTGAAATTTTTTAATCCGCACGGAGTTAAGTTTAAATTATTTTTATCATGATAACAAATTTAATTTTCAAATAGACAGTTGATACACAAGAGCATAAAAAGATGCTTGAATCACTCTTTTATTGACAGTTATCAGGCGATTTTGATGCTAAAATAGTATTCAATAGTTTTGTTCTATTCTCGCGTGATTCAAGAAAATTGATTTGCTGTTAAGAAGCTGTAAAATTTTATTTTCAGATTTAAAGAATGTAAAAAAATATTTTTTTGAAATCATAGAATCTACAGACAATTGTTTTTTAAGCCATTGATTAGAGATATTTTTTTTTAATAGCTATTGTTACTGCAATAATATATTTAATAGAATATGACATTACCGTGCAAAGCCTCGCTTTCTGGCATTGTCTTCTCCATAGTTCTTAGATAATAATCGAGTAACAATTCAACATCATTTCTCTTGCATGAATCCAATCCACCCCTCAATAAAATTCCCAGAGCAGTATTTTTGTATGGCCATGAATTAGAGTCCCATTTTATTTTACTGTTTACAGCCTCTCCGGAAATTAGCAATTCTTCTATTAATAATGAATCTTTTAAGTAACATGCAACATGTAGGCGTGTCAATCCTAAATCATCATCCGGCCACTTTTTTTTCTCATCTAATTCTAAATATAGACGTTTAGTAATTTCTTCTCCCACTTCAGTATCAATTATGGCAGAATGGAGGGCATTGGATCGTTGTTTATTACATTTAGCTCTTATATCCGCACCATTTTTCAAAAGTAAATCCACTATTTCCATACTATGAGCTTGGACTGCCAGATTCAATGGAGAGTGATCTATGAAACAAAATATTGGGAAAGGATCTGGAACATAGTCTCTAATTTCACGGCCGATGGTTTGATTAATAGTCTGATTATCAGTCAATAGTGGCAGTAGAGCTTCAACTACATCTTTATGGTGACTATAACAAGCTACATGTAAGTGAGACAGTCCACCTGGAGCAACTGGATTGGCCTTTAAAATACTTGGATGATGCCCAAGTATTGGTTTAAACAGTTCCAAACACCAGCTTGTAAATGCTCGGTGCAACCAAGTCAAACCGTTATTATCAGGCAGGTGAGGATTAGCCCCATGCTTCAGAAGCAACTCTACTAACTCAACAGATTCAACGGCTGTTGCAATATGAAGGGGTGTAGAAGCTTTTATGATAGGTAACGAATTACAGAAATAACTAAAAGTACTTTGAAGATTTTTCTGTAATGGAATGTTGGGATCTACTCCAATGTGTAACAATTGTGCGACCACTTTTATATTTTTAGCAGCACAAGCTATATGGAAATGAGACAGACCAACTTCATCCATGGGATTCGCAGAAGTATTAGCACAAGCATAAAGAATTTCCTCAACACACTTTTCCTTCTTCAAATGAAAAGCTAAGTGAAGTACTGTCATTTTATTCCTATTTTGAACCATTAAATTACCTCCATGCTTATGACACATTTGAATATAGGAAACGTCATCATCTCGCGAAAGTATTACAGCCAAATGGAATAATGTATAACCAGCCCATAAGATTGAATCCAGTGGAATGCTAGTATTAACATCGTTAACTTTCAAATAGTTATGCAATTTACCAGTCGTTTCAAACTCACGAATAACATCAACTAAGAATGCACCATTATCTAGTTCAATAGAACTCAGCAAGTTCTGAGTTTTTAAAATCTCACTTATGACAACTGGCTTGTATCTTTCAAGACATAAGTCAAGTGGAGTGTCATTCTCTGCATCCTTTGTCAAAAGATTTGCACCTTTATTTAGAAGCAACGTGAATGTTTGCAAATTGCAGCAAGCAGCGAAATGTAAAGCAGTATAGCCTGGATAAAATGGAGAGTCAAAATGCAAAGCAGCATTGACATCGACTCCACTATTAAGAAACTTTTCAAAAATACGGGATTCAAAACTTTTCTTTTTTGTGCAGTATACATGAAATAAAGATAAGCCATAACAATCAACTGGATTTGCATTGTCTGGTTCAGGTATTGATAGTAGGTCTAAAACTTTCTCATTATTCCAAAGTTGCTCAAAGCACCAATGTGACTCATCAGACAGACGTTCACAGATGTAAATTTGTTTTTCAACAATCAAATGCAATGAACTTTTTTTCTTACCATTTAAGCATTGTGTATCAGCACCATGGTCCAAAAGTAGCTGAACCATTTTCTTGTCTCCAATAAGTATTGCCAAGTGCAAACATGTGAATCCAGGATACTTGTGTGATTTGATATCAATGGCTTCATTTACTGGAACACCTCGATCTAAAAAGAACCTTGCAACATCTAAATTGTTGACCAAGCAAGCCATATGTAGGTGAGAAATTTCATCGGTAGAGGATGGATTACTCGAATTGTTGTAAGCAATATGAGCATCCAACAATTGATTGACCAAGTGGTCGCTGTCTGGTAATTCTCTATCTGCAAAGTACTCTTCTTCTTTCATAGAATGTCTCAAATCAAAATGATGAAAAGCAATGTGTAGGGCAGTACGGCCTTTGTAATTTTTATGGGTAAAATCAACACCAAGATTCAATAGTAGCTTGAAAACTTTAAAACTCGTCAAATCATCCCAGGCTCTTTCTACGACAAAATGTAATACAGTGTTCCCCAACCAATATTCATTATTATATCTAAGTGGACTATCTATTGGTATGGCATAATTCACTTCAAAATGACTCTTCAACATTATCTTGATCTTGTCATAAGCATTGCCACGAAAAATTAAACTAACAAATCGAGCCAGTGTTATATAATTAGAATCTACTGAATGAGTTATTGAAGACATCCTTATACAAAACCGAGTGCAAAACAGGTCCGTCCGATAAAATAAATTTAAAATTTCTTCTGTGTTAAAATAAATAACACAAAAGGATTAGGTGTGTCTAAAAAAAGTCCTCACCTAAAACAAAAGAATTTTAGTTGAGCTATTAATTTATTAATTGTAACATCTATTCAAATAATAGAGATTATATCCTCACGTGCTTTCTTCTAAACTGTTATTAGGTCTGTTCGAGGACCGCGATGTATGCGCCGTGTATTAACGCGGCGCTCTGAGCGTACTACTGTTAAGATTGTGAAAAACGCGTGTTCTTTACATTT